>CDFC01057964.1:394-11495 GCA_000826385.1 Acanthamoeba rhysodes | reverse complement strand
CCCCCCCCCCCAGTGCTCATCTAATGCGGCTTTTTGGTTGAATACTAAATCGCACACGCACACGCACGAAATAGGACATTTATTGGAAGCTCGTTGTAGCGGCCGAGAGTCTGCCCTCGGCGCAGCGCGTCGCCGCGGAGTCCTCGTCGCCGACGCTGTGGCTCACCGCCAAGCTCACCCGCGCCGGGCTCCCGCTCACCCCGCAAAAGCCAGGGTACGTCGTCCCTCCTTCCTCGGCGCAGCCCAGCACAATGGAATTCTGAGAGCGTTTATGTGGTCTGTACAGGGTGCAAACGCTCTCGCTGTACACGGTGGACGGCGTGCAGACGGACGTCGACAACGACGAGGCTCCCGGCAGACGCCACGTCAAGCCCCGGCTGCACGTCTGCGTGACCCTCGTCGACGACTCTGCCCTGGTATGCCCATTACGTGCTCGCTTTAGGGCGATGCAACAGTACACTGAACCACCACTCGCAGAAGAAGCCGGCGATCCGCGAGGAGTGCACGGGCAGTCGCGGCTTTATCTTCATGCTGCCGCCCATGGCCGGCCCCGACGCCAGCAGCTACTGGGCCGGTCAGCGCGCCCGCCTGACCAGCTTCGTCGCCGCGCTCCCGCCTCACGGCCGCTCGCCGCTGCTCGTTCTCACCACCGACCCCGACTCCAAGGAGACTGTGGACCAGGTGCGCCCCACACCACGCATACAACACTACACGTGCTGACGTGGCTTCGGTGCCGCTGGTCAACCAAGATCGAGCAGAACCTGCGGCTGTCGCAGCTGCCCGCTCACCTGGTGGGCCACCACGCCGTCGTGTCGCTGCGACCCGCCGGCCCTCACCGCCACTATTACTCGAGCGACCAGCTCGCCCGCGGCCTCGGGTGGCTGGCCGCCAAGGCGCCCCGGCAGCCGCTCCTCCTCTCCCTCCCCTTGAAAGGTACAGGACTCAGCGCCCGCGCACCGCGCGACTGTAGCCCCAGTTGACGACTCACACCGGCACAACACACACCACAGATGTGCTCGAAGTCCAGGCCAACCGCCACCTGTCGGCCCTGTTCGCGTACTACTATCGCCTGAGCCAACAGCAGCATGCGGGGCCACGAGGCCAGGAGGAGGCGCTATTGCGACCGGACGTGAATTCGCCGGCGTTCCCGCAGGCCGTGGCATTCATTCAGCAGTGGAACGACCTCATCACCTACACCGCGCAAGAACTCACCAACGACCAAATCCAGGAGGTTTCGTGGCCTCCACAGCAATTTGCGGGCCAGCGGGACCACGGAGCCGACGATACCACCCCACCAGCGGGATTTGCGCTGCCTCCCCAGCGACTGGGCGCGCACGAGACTCCGCTGCCGCCGTTCGGCTGGAACAACGCTGAGAGCATGAAGGCCCTCCGCTCCCGGGTCCTCGCCCTTGCCATCCGCGACTCGGATGGCCACGTGCTCATGGAGGAGATCGCCCAGGCCATCTCCGCCCATCGCGCCCAGACCAGCGGAGCGGCCGACGACGACCAGGAGCAGAAGATGACCATGGACCACGCCACGACGGCGAATGACGTCATCCTCGACCGCCGCGCGCTGTCGCTGGCGCAGTTGAAGCGGTCGGTCGTGCTCGCGCTCTGGAAGTTCCTCGATCGGGTGTGCCAGGTGCAGCAGGACGGACTCCGCGTTGGTGACGACCACAACCAGCAACAGCAGCGCAAGCAGAGGGTCTACCTGTTGGCCAAGCAGGTCGAGGAGGTCGTCAGCACGCACCTCGACCAGCGGGCCGGCGACGACGAGGGCAGCTTCATGCCGCTGCCGTGGCACCGCATCTTCCAGCTGGTGTTCGACTTTTTGGTGGTGGAGCACATCGAACCGGCCGCTGCCGTACCGCCGCTGGGCGACATCGACGACATCGCAGACCCCAAGGCCACACCGCACGTCGATACGGCGACGCGTGTCCTGCTGCTGCCCTCATCGCCGCTCTTGGCCACGCTCCCTTTGCAGCCAGCCACCACTGCGGCGACGACCGACGGCGCCGGTTTCGCGTCACCGGCTGCTGGCGCCAGCAGCAGCAGCAGCCACCAGGGCTTCAGGCACCGACGACCACTCGACCTGCCCCCAACGCCCTTGGTGCTCGACGACCGCAGCGCCACGGCCGCCGCACAACAGCCACCGATTGTCAAGCTCCGGCTCGACGACGCCAACGCGGCCGAGGTTCGGCCTGCAGCAGCCGCCGCCAGCAAGGAGGCCCGAGAAGACGAGGAGCAAGAGGAGGAGGTGCCCGGACGCGAGAAGACCAAGCCACGAGCGCCGGTGGACAGGGGCGCCCTGGGGCTGGTCGACTGGTCGTTCCTGGTGGCGGAGGCGCTCTACAGGGAGGAGACCAGCGAGAATGCCGTCAGCAGGGGAGTCAAGCGCCGGGCGCCGGACAACGAACGAACGGATACGACGACGACGACGTTCGAACGAAGCTTCACGACCAACGACGTGGGCAGAACAGAGGAGGAGAAGGTTCGACCCATGCCTGTCAAGAAGAGGCGCTACGTCGTGGAAGAGGACGTGGAAGAAGGGTCGGGCCAGGGCAAGCTGCTGGACGGGTCCTCTGATTCGCTGGTGTCTTCGCGCGGACTGACGATCGATTCGCTGTTGGCCGACCTCGCCGCGGAAGGCGACGAAGAGCGGCGGCTGAAGCAGCTGCTCGGCGGCGTGGCCTCCTTACCGTAACGAAGGTGACCAAGACCAAGCTTGTTGTACAACACCGTCATTCCATCCCCGCCGCCACCACGTCCACATAGCTTCGTGCTCTTCGTTTTTGGGCCTCAGTACGGACTCATATTCATCATCGACCGAGAGAGGGCTCCTCGAACTGTGTGGACCGCGCGACTTTGTGTGCCTTTATGTATGTATGTCACAGGAGGAGGCGACGATGACGGTGTATGTACAGCGGAAGCGGGTTTCACGAGGGGACCCGGAGCACGAAGAGCGGGATCTCAAGGCGCGGGTCCACGCAGCCGAAGATGTTGAGCGACACGCACACGGCGAAGCGCTGCTGGAAGAGGGCACAGTTGAAGAGGCTCCCGCCCTTGGCGTTGGCGTCGCTGACCGGATAGTAGAGCTCGATGTCGCGCCTTACCTCGCCCTTGGCCACCTGCACGCCGTCGGCCTCGCCGTAGACTCGCCGGCTGCCGCGGCGCTCGACCACCTCGCGGCAGAACCCGTTGCCGCGCTCCTGGAGCACCTCGACCAGCGCCACCGTGATCGAGTGGACCGGGAACCGGCCCTGCGAGTTGTCCACGCTCACGCCGATCTTCATCTCCTCGGCGTTGATGAAGAAGTACTGCTTCTGCAGCTCGACCTCGAACACGACGTTGCCGCTCTTCTGGAAGAAGATGTAGTTGAACGAGTTGTGGGTGAGGCGGTCCGTGATCGGCGCTGAGTACTTGCGCATGACCTTGGTCCGCAGCCGGTTCTCCATGCGGTCCGACAGGCGGAAGCGGAGCGGGTGCTTGCGTGAGGTCATGTTCGAGTGCGGGAACGACAGCACCAGCACCGAGTAGGCATGGTACGTCACCCGGAAGAAGCCGCTCGACGTCTTCACCCTCCGATTGAACGACGGCGGCAGATAAAGATCTGGAAACCAACATAATACCCAACCAACAACACATACGGACGGGGAAGTCAAGGAGAGTCAGCACATGTTTGACTCGTTTTGACTGTCTGTCGGCGTAGGCGTACCGGCGATGGTCTTGCGCGGGATGGGCACGCGGAAGGGATAGTGGTAGGTGCCCCGGAAGAACATGTGCTTGTTCTTCTTGCGCTCACTCCACTCGGTGTTGCCCGACAGAGGCACATAGACCTCCACCAGCGTGCTCTTCTCTTCGGTCTGCGGGACGAGAGATCCGGTTTCAGATAAGATCACTACTGCATTCCCCGTGCGTGTGTGCGTGTGCAAGGTCGTGAGCGAAGACGGTACCGCGTTCATGGAGAGCGATTCGGCGTCGATGGCCTTGAAGCATTCCTCGCCCGCGAGAGCCAGGTAGAGCCCGTGTGTAGTGATCGACTCGGAGTAGATGTTAAGCACCACCTCGCCGGTAAGAAACTACTCAGCCAGACACCAGACCACCAGCATTCGCGTAGTTAGCGTTGTTGTGTGCCGTGCGTGTCGTGTGTGTCGTGTCTGTCGTGTGTCGAGAGAGCCTGGTACCTGATCCTCGTCTTCGTCCTCGCTGCAGCGGAACGATGTATGGTCGAGGTGGACGAACGCCTCGTTGGAACCGAACCAAAACTTGCGCTTGACGCTGTAGGTGTCCCTGAACCTGGCCTTCCACGACCCGTCGCCCGTACTCACGCTCCCTCTCCGACGCACCTCCCCTCCCGCCGCCGCCGTGGTCGTAGAAGTCGCGGCTCGCTCGCTCGGGCTGCACTCGAGGAAGTGTTGATGTCGGGCCCACTGCAAAACAGGTGAGGATAATGATGGGAGAAGACGAAGAAGAAGACGAAGAAGGACGGCATACGTGGAAGAGGGAGCGCCAGATCTGGTCCTCCTGGGCAAGCGAGTACCAGAGCGAGCAGGTCTGGGAGGCCCGAGCCAGGTCCCTGACCGGCAGGTAGTGGAAGACCCGCACCACCAGCTGTGGAGTCCCCACCCATGTCAGCAACCTATGTAGAAGAAGATGAAGAAGAAGAAGAAGAAGAAAAGAGTGTACCTCGGGAGGAAACGTGCTGAAGAGGAGGGAATCCAAGGGTTCTTCCCTCTCTTCTTCAGAGTGGGTGTCCATGTGCTCGTCGATTTCATGTTCCCTCTGCTTCTTCGTCTCCTTCTCCTTCTCCTTCTCCTTCATGTGCTCTACTTCTCGTCTGGGCTTCTTGTAGCGCGGCGAGTCCATGTCCACATCTTCGTCGCCGTCTTTGCCCTCCACCCGATCATCGTCTTCCTCCTCCTCTTCTTCTTCATGCCCAAAGAAGTCGAGCTCTTCCTTTCGATCGCCCTTCGTGGTGGCGATGGTCGACGTCGCCTTCATCACCGCCACGTTCATCATGTTCACCACGCCCAGCGGCAGCGCTTCGGCCAGCTTCGGCTTCACCTGCCCCGAGGGGGTCGTCGTCGTCGTCGTGGCGGCGTCCATGATGCAGCCGCCGCCCTCCTCCGAAGTCGATGTAGCGGCGCTGGCCGGGGTCTGGCCTCGCGGTCCTCCCCGCAGCAGCACGCGCAGCATTCTCTCTCTCGCTCTCTGCTCTGCTCTCTGCTCGCTTCGGGTCAGACCAGACCAGACCCAACAAGAGAGAGAATCACAGAAGGTGACGTACGTGGAGACGTGGAGTTGAGACCGGACGGGTCGTGGATGAGAGAGCCGGGCGTCGAGTGTCGGGTGTAGGTGGGTATGGGGTGTGCAGTGCGCGCGTGACTGGGATGAGTCGGGCTTGCTCACGTGCGCACCAACTTGCGGCAAATGTCGTGAAGTGGTGGCGCGGTAGTGGTGCCCTTTTCCTTGCGTGGTGGTGGTGGTGGAAGAGACGCGTACGTGCCGACTCCCTCCATCGATGAAGAAGACCCGATTCCCGCACCTTCCTGCCCGGATTTCGACGCGTGGGTGGGTCACGTCACGCCCCAGTCACGCTTCCCCTTCTCTGTCGGCCCTGTCGTCGAAATTGCACAGAAAGGACGGAATAATGAAAAGAAAAAGAAAATTAAAGAAAATGAATTTCTCTAGAGAGCGAGGAGTGGAATCTGAAGATTCAGAATCGAGGATAGAAAGATTTGAAGATGGAGAAGGTGGAGCTGTCCTCGTGGCTGGTCGAGTTGGTCAGCAAGACGCAGGCGAAGACGACGGTGGAGGAGGAGGAGGTGGAGGAGGTGGAGGTACCGGCGGTACCGGAGGAGGCCTCGAGCACCAAACCGGCGATCGAGGAGGAGCAAAGCAAACAAGATGAGAACCTGAAGGCCCCGGTCGAGGAAGTGGAAGAGCACGCATGGTTCTTTGAGAAGGAGTTCTTTGCAGACAAGGAGGAAGCTGGTGAGGGCGGCACGAAGCGAAAAATAGAGGATGAGGATGAAGATGAAAAAGACGAAGATGAAGATGAAGATGAAGTGAAGATTGTAGGCGAGCAGAAGAAGATGACGAATGTGCAGCCCGCCACAGGTCAAGAAGAAGGCAAGAAGAAGGACACGAAGGGACACTACGCTTGCTACGAGTGCGGGGCGCTGGTGCCGAAGGTCGCATACTCGAATCGCCAGCGAAAGAAGAAGACGAAGCGCAGGATGAAGTGCAAGAAGTGCATGGTCGACGCCGTGGGAAAGAACGTCTCCACCGAGCCCCTCACCGCTGCCCAGCTCTACATGATGAACAAGGATCGTTTCATCGGCTTTTGATTCCACTACACTACCAACCCTCGTGTCCCTCCTTCACCTCCCATCCCATCTTCTGCCCACGCTGCTGCGTCCAATCGATTGTGATGATGATGAAGATGAAGATGATGATGGTGACATTTGGGCCAGTCCCATAATAGGGGTCGACATGACGACCTTCATGAGGTGGTTGGTCCCTTCTTCATGCGCCATCCGCTGCTCCGGGGGCTCTTCCGCCCTCGCGTCTCGAGCAGTCCACTTGCCGCCCCTTCTCCACTAGTGCCGTGGCCCGCCACGGCGCGCTCCTGGATGGCCTCAGCCAGACAGACTGGAGGGAGTAGACACCCGGTGAAGACTGGCCAACTTCACCACCCCCAACCGACCTGAAGACAAAGAGAACGCACGATCGCGTCGTTACCGTCGTTACCACCAAGAACAGTCCGCCAGCGTTGAAGAAGATGGACTCGGCACAACCAGCTGGTTGAGACGCTCAAGAAAGAAGATAAAAATGAAGAAAGAGAGATGCCGGTCACGTTATCTAATCTCACTTGTTCTTCCAGGTCTAGAAGTCGAGCCTGTCGCCCGCCCGGTAAATTGGGCGGGGAGCACGAGTACTCAAACACCCCCGAGCTGGACCAACCACTGGCGCTATGCGGCAGCGTAACAACCACACACGGCTCTTGTTGCACCGACACTCGGCCCACGAGCACACGAGCACGAGCAACACCTTGCGGCCTTCTGTGATGGTCAAACTCACATCACGACCACGGCCTTGAGAATGCGTTCTGATTGGCGATTGATCCCGTTCTCAAGAGAACCGTTTTGGGCCAGGGACACGATTCCCTGTCAGTGCTTGCGCCCAGGTCGACAGTGGCAAGAATGACATGTTTCGTGAACCTTGACACGACTCAAGGTAAGGATATGTGTTCCTGAACCTCCCCAACCACCATATCGTCTATTCACCTCAACCCAACAGCACCTCATTCAACCTACCACTACCACTACCCAGCACTCCACCATGCTTCCCACCACCACACAGCTGCTGCTGGTGTTGATAATTATGTGTGGCGGCCACACCCAAGGTACAATCGCGCTCGCCTGCTGGTGATCGTCTCAGCCTTTGTCTCTCTCTCTCTCTCTCTCATCGTTCTGACCCTTCCCTAACACCCAGCAGCCACCACCGTCATTGGCGGCGGCGACACCTACGTTGCGACCTACATGACTTCCATGGCCGACGCCTATCAGGTCAGTGCCCATTCATCCAAAACCGCGGCCTGGTGGTCATCGATCTTACTTTCTTTTCTTTTCTTTTCTTTTCTTTTCTTTTCTTTTCTTTTCTTTTCTTTTCTTTTCTTTTCTTTTCTCGATCTTGTGGCGCAGTATGCCGAAGGCGACACCACCATCGCGTTCGAGACTGTGTCCGAGCCTTTTCAGGGAGTCGTCGCTGGTTCCTTTGTACGGTTGCATGTTCCAAGCTTGCCCCCAGCAGTGGGCACCAGATCACCACTCACCACCACCCACAACACAGGACTATTCTATAACTGGTGGGGGGTACCCGGAGGACTTGCTTAAGGCGGCCGGCTACACGCTCGTGCCCATCATCGCCCAGGCCGTCGTGCCCATCTACAACTTGCCCTCCGTCACCGACCTGGTACTTGCCCCGGTTTTTTATTGATTAATTGATTTATTATTTTATTATTTTATTATTTTATTGAATCATTTTCTTTGGCCTGTCCCAGGTGCTGGATGGCCCAACACTGGGCGATATCTGGTATGGCAACGTTCTCTTCTGGAATGACACGGCCATCGAGGCCCTCAACCCCAACGCCACGTTGCCCGGAGAGCGCATCCTGCTGGCCTACGCCAACGACACGGCCGGCGGAATCACGCAGACGTTCATGAGCCTGTTGTCTGAAACGAATGCCGACATTGGCGCAGTGTGGGGACCCTACGCCACTGCGAATTGGACGGTGTTGGCCGGCATCCAGGACCATGCCACCAACACGGGCGACCCTGGCACTGCTCAGACCACCTACGTAATGGTGCGTGCCTAGAGCGATCTCTCCTTGCTTGGTCCTGCCTCCCCTTCTCGGCGGTGTCTCAACTTCGCTCTGTGACCACAGAACACACCGTACAGCCTGAGCTATACGAGCAAGTTACTGGCGGCCCAGGTGGGAGTAAAGAGCGCATTGCTTAAGAACAAAGCCGGTACGCCCTCGCTTGCGTTTTCGCTGTGTGCCGCCAGTCTGGAAAGCTGACGGCTATCTGGGACGATGCCTCAAGGCGCGACGGTGGGCCCAACAAGCGCGGCGGTGTCATCGGCTCTTGGTGAGGCCATCGCCACGATCAGCTCAACCTACATGGGCGCTGGTGCGGTGAACGGCAACCTTTCAACCTCGTGGCCTCTCACCATGGTCAACTACGCACTGTTGCCGCTCAACCGCACCACTTCGGATTGCACCTTTATCCAAGGGTTTCTCGCCTTCGTGGCGTGGACTCAGCTCAACGACCGCGCCGTCGCGCAGGCCACGTCGTTGGGTTACGTGCCCCTGCCATTCGGCTACAAGACGTACGCCGTACTCCTCCGCCTGTGTGTTCGTTCAATCACGCGTCCTTGTCGCATCGGCCCTTATCAGTCTTCTCGTCGTTTCCGCAGGCGACTGATCGATCTGATGGGCAACATTCTCTGCAACCAAGACCGTGCGTTCACGATCACCTGGCTCATCGGCGAGGGCCTGTCTTTCAATCTCTACACCGTGTGGATGGCCGAGTACCTATCGGGCAACATTCGCCTGCGTTACTTCCAGAACCCCACCTCGCTCGCCATCTCCGACATGGCCGCTTGTATGACTCTCTCCCATCTCCTTTCCCCTTTTCTCGCGCCACATGCGCTGACTATTTCCTCTGGACTCTCTTTGCTGGGCAGACAACGTGGACTTTGGCGGCGTCAGCAGTCCGTTGAGCGCAGCGCAGAAGCTTGCCCAACCTGACGTGATCGAGGTTCCCATCCTGTCCTACGCCATCGCACCGGCCTACAACGTACGCTGCTGCTTTCTTGCCTGAGTGACACTCGCAAGCGCTTACACAGTTGTATGTTCGCGATACGCGCAGTTGCCGGAGCTGGCGGGTCGCGGTACCCTGGTGTTCGACTTGACGACGCTTGCAGACATCATGTTGGGCCACGTGGACAACTGGAATCACTCGGCTATCCGTGAGCTCAACCCGACCCTCGTCGATTACCTGCCCAACCAGCCCATCACCGTGGTGACGCCCATCGGCGCTCCGACCATCATGCTCGTGTTCACGCAGGCGCTCAGCCAGGCTAGCCCCGAGTTCAACCAAACCGTATGTTGCTCGCCACACATTTGTCTATCCCTTCATAACAGTGCGTGGTCAATTTACCTGACCGGCTGGCGGGGCACAACACAGGTCGGACCCTCGATGGACACCCGGCTGCCAATCGAGGATTTGGGGCGCAACATCAATTCGACGGCCGTTGCCGACGTGCTGACCGCGAACCCGTACGCCATGGGCCTGTGGCTCACCGAGCAGCTTCGCCTGAAGCGCACTCTGGGCCTCGCGGACTTCATCAATCCAGCGGGCAACCGCGTGAGCGCTACCTTTGAGACTCTCAATTCGGCGGTACTCGACTTCGCCGCCGACCCCACCATCACCAACTTTATCAACGGTACGTCAGCACAGTCTTTCGTCTGCTTCCGTCTCTCCGCACGCTCACTGGTCGACATGTACCGCACTGGCTTGGTGCGCCCAGGCGGGGGAGCGAAGAGCTGGCCCATGGCGACGTACCACCAATTCATCATCCGCCAAACGACCATGCCCGACTGCGAAAAGGCAAGAGGCCTGATCGACTGGATCTACTGGAGCCAGACAAACCCCGAGGCGCTCGACCTGGCCGTCAAGTACCAAACCTCCCTCTTCGACACCAGTTGTCTGAAACAGCATCTGGACCCGCTGACTCCACTTTTCGGCGCGCAGGAACTACCAGGGTGTGGCGGGCCAGGCCAAGCCGGTGCTCAAGCGCATCCTCAACATCGTGGCGGGCATGACGTGCGGGGGCCAGCACGTGAGCTCCATCTACGGCTGCATCTACCAAGACACGGTCTGTTCCGATCACGGCGTGTGCCAGGCTGACACGCAGGGGAGCGGCAGCTGCTTGTGCCAGAACGGGTACCAGGGCGACTACTGCGAGACGGCCATCATCGCCAGCAGTACCGACGTGCCGCTCGGGGCCATCCTCGGGGCCATCATCCCGGCGGCGGCCATCGTGCTCTTGGTGCTGTGCTGCATCATCGTGGGCCTTCTCGTGTGGATGCGCGTCAACCGGCGCAAGGAGGACGACTGGGAGGTGGATATGGGCGAGCTGGAGATGGGCGAGCAACTGGGTGCCGGCGGCTACGGCGAGGTGCACAAGGCCGTGTGGAAGGGCACCGAAGTGGCCGTCAAGACGATGATCTCGGAGACGCTGTCGCGCGAGTTGGAACGCAGCTTCAAGGAGGAGGTGCGGGTGATGACAGCACTGCGGCATCCCAACGTGGTGCTGTTCATGGCGGCATGCACCAAGCCACCCAAGATGTGCATTGTCATGGAGTACATGGCCCTCGGCTCTCTTTACGACGTACGTTCCACACACGCAATCGTTCTCTTTCTTCTGTACGTTATGCCAATCATGTGTCTTGTGGGCTCATCACTCTCTTCCCACACACACACACACACACACACACACACACACACACACACACACACACACACACACA
>CDFC01057869.1:3104-18719 GCA_000826385.1 Acanthamoeba rhysodes | reverse complement strand
ACACACACACACACACACACACACACACACACACACACACACACACACACACACACGATACAAAACTCAATCCGCGCTGGCAGGGAGTTCATGTACTGCGACAACCCGAACGCTGATCTGCTGCCGACAGACCTCGACAAACTCGAGGGCAAGGCCCCGCTGCCCTCCCAGGGCCTCACCACAGGTATCCATCCCCACTCGCCCACCAACAGCTGTGTGTAAACCAATGGCTAAATCGTCTACGTGTTGGCTCGCCAGGGCGTCACCGAGCGGTCAAGGTGTCGTTTACGCTGGGCTCGTCGTCGTATGCGACGATGTTGTTGCGGGAGATGATGAAGCAGGACAGCTCGGTCGACGTACAGAAGCGGCTCTACGTCGCCCAGCTTGAGAAGCAGACCACCACCGCTTAGAAAGTCATGAAGGAAAACCACAGCAGTGTTATGACGTCGCACGGTTTCAGGACATATATGGAAATCGTGCTATCGTCTTCCTGAAACGTGCGTTTTAATAACGATGAGCCAATCTGGTTTGCCCGAAGCGGCTCGGTGGAAGTTGTTACCGTCACAACTTTCCCGCCTTTCGTTTTGTCCCACTTCTCAATCTTCTCAATTCGCCCGAACGCGGCATTGGCCAGCTCCTCTTCGGCCACCTACAAAAACGCTTTCTCAGCCAAGAGTCAGCCCAACACTCAACAACCCACAAGCCAACAAGCCCTGCAATATGCAGTCATCCACCCATCCACTGGAGCAAGTGCTCGACCACATCCCGGCCCAGTGGGGCAGGGACGCCGGCCAGTTCTTTCAAGACAAGATCAAGGAGATCACCCAGACCCCAGTGAAGGTACTGCCTTACTGTTCTTTCTTTTTCATTCTTTCTTTTTCATTTCTTTCTTCCCCCCCCCTCTACCCTTTCCGAACCGAACTAACTTTTGCTGCCCTATGCCGCGGCTTGTCCATGCACGACCGCAAAGGTGGCGATCTGTGGTGAGTCGGGCACGGGCAAGTCGACGCTCATCAACACCCTGCGCGGCTTGCCGCCGCCACCGCTCGGTTGGGAGCCCCCGTCGGACGACCCCACCCTTCCCGCGCAGGTGGACATCGAGGAGTGCTCGATGGAGCCTCGGGCCTACCGCCACCCGCGCTTCCCCTCCGTCGAGCTGTGGGACCTGCCGGGGTGCGGCACGGTCAATTTCCCGATCGAGGAGTACGCGGACGAGATGGATTTGGGAATGTTCGACTTCTACATCATCATGGACTGCGGCCGCTTCAGGAGCACGGACGTCTTCCTGGCCGACCTGATCGAGCAGGAGTACCGCAAGCCGTTCTTCTTCGTGCGCTCCAAGGTCGACGTGGACGTCGACAGCGAGAGGCGGCGCGCCCGGGCACACGGCGTGTTGTTCGACCCGAAGCAGGTGCTCGAGAAGCTGCGCAACGGCAAAATCAAACAGAGCCTGGGCCATCGGGCTGAGCAGGTACGACGTTCACTGTGCCCATTGTTCGTAGCTAGCCACGTCCATCTCACACGATGATCTTGTTCCTTGCATGTGACGATCTGAACGGCGTTTTGACAACATCTCGTCCAGGTGTTCTTCGTGAGCGGGCACTTGGCGCATGCAAAGCTGTACGACCTTCCTCGCCTGCAGAAGGCCGTGGTCGAATCGCTGCCGAGCAAAGCCCAACGCAACATGCTTCTCTTGTCCCTGTCGTCTTGGAGTCGTGAGATGATCGAGGACAAGTACCGCGTGCTCCAGGCGCAGGCGCTCCTGTTCGCGGGGGCCTCGGCAGTGGCGGCCGCGGTGCCCATTCCGGGCCTCTCGTTCGCCGTAGACATGGGCATCCTCATGAGCATGGCGCGCCACTTCGTGAACGCGTTCGGCCTGAGCGAGCAGAACGCGATCGCGCAGGGCCTCATGCAGAACGCCGGCAGCGCGGAGAGGGTGCGGCTGATCCTGGCGACCACGGCCCACTTCGCCACGACCCAGGGGATCACCGCGCTGCTCAAGGCCTGTGCCACGCAGGCCGTGGTCGAGGAGATGGCCAGGTACATCCCCTTCGTGGGCTCCGCCGTGGCCGCCTCGATCTCCTTCGCCACCACCTACACCATGGGCCGCAGGCTGCTCGACCAGATCAAGGAGCAGGCCGAGGCCTTCGCCCAGGAGATCGTCGCCAGAGCCTCGCGGTTAGGAGACAACTAAACTCCACTCCGAGAAATAAAAAGCCTCTAAATAATGACGTTTCCTTTTCCTTTTCTTTCTTCTTCGATTGGCGCATAAAAAAAGAACGAAAAGAGAGAAAAAAAATGGTGCACGGCGCGTACCTAAATTAACAAGGGCTTACCCCCACCAACACGGCAAACCCGAACACGAGCTTCTCTCGCAACTTTCGATTGATGGAACCGACGGGACTTGCGACCGGCTTGGTGCGGCAACCGTCCTTCAAAGAAGAAGGTAGTTTGCTCTCTCTCCCTTTTAGGCGTTTTTCTTTCGTTCTTTCTCCAGTGCCACCGGACTGTTCTAACGTTCGCTCTTTCACCCCCCCCCCATCATTCATCAATCTTCTTCTTCTTCCCCGTCTTCGTCTTCGTCTTCACCCACCAGACGCCGTGGGAGATGAACCGCGACAGAGGGAACGGCTGGAGAAGGAGGTGCGCGCAATGCACGAGCAATTCTCGCAGCTCAAGGCCCTCCTCGACTCTGAGCGCAAGGCCCGCGCCGAGCAGGCACCTCCCCCTCTCTTTTCACTTCTCTTGTGTCGTGTGCTGCGTGCGTGCGGTGATGCGTGTGCGTGTGCGTCTGGAATGTGCCGCGGTGCGTGTGCGTGTTGCACAACACACGCTCACACCCTTCCTGCAGGAAAAGGCACGCGCAGAGGCCGAGAACGAACTCAAGGAGGTCCGCTCGGCCTTCGAAGGTACCCTCGCGCGCTGTTTATTAATATTGGTTTTATTAATTTTAATGTTCCCCCAATGCCCAGGCACGGTGTGGACGAGGGTGGGGCTCGAAGAGGAGGTGAAGAAGATGGAGAAGGAGACCTACTTCCTCAAGAAGATGCTGGACGAGCTGTCCGCTTCGACCAACAACTCGGTCGGGATCGAGGAGAAGATAGAGAGTCTGGAATCCCAAGTACGCGCTCGTTCTTCGTTTTACTTGTGCAGTTCTTGTTTGACGCCTCACACGCACACGCACACGCACACGCACACGCACACGCACACGCACACGCACACGCACACGCACNNNNACACGCACACGCACACGCACACGCACACGCACACGCACACGCACACGCACACGCACACGCACAGACAACGACGAAGGTAGAAGAGCGGGAGTTCCTCACCCGAGTGCTGAAGCGGCTGCAAGATCAGACGCGGGTGATGCGAAACACGCTCGACCTCCACATCCAGGGCAAGAATGCCAACTACGCCGACCTCGAAAGCAAGCGGTGCTCATCAAACCATTCGCCCACCCACCACTCGCAGTGATGATTGATCGCCTCAGCGCAGGAATGAGCTGCGAAGAAAGCTGAGGGCTCGAGGCGACGTGGAGCGGGTGATCATGGAACTCGAGGACGAGGTCGAATCGCTCAAGGCGCAGATCAAGCACGAGGAGAAGGCCCGCGAGCAGCAGGAATGGCTCGTCGACATCGAAATTAACGACCTCAGCAAGAGGCAAGCCCACTCCCCCCCACAATGCTCCGCTTTCGTTCTCTGGCTGATTTCGCTTTCGTTCTTTTCTTGCCTCCCCCCCTCAATCTGCAATCCTTGAAGACTCGGTTTGGAGATCGCGGCGAGGGAGAAGACGCGAAAGATGATCGACCAAGCCGCCGCGCACCGGAAGAAAATCGTACAGGAGCTCGAAGCCCTCAAGGCCAGAGCCGTGGCGTCGCCCGTACGTTCTCTTGCTTTGGTGGGCAGTGTTGTGCGTGCGCGTCGTGCGTGCGGTTAGCGAATTGGCTCAATAACAGTCGACAGGGTATGAGGGACGGCAAGGAGGGAGCGCGCAACGAATTCAGAAAATCGTTCCACCCGGCGGCGTTCCATCGCACCCAAAGCGGCCCCAGCACCGACGAAAAGAAGGACGAAGACGTGCAATCGACTTCGAGCCTGAGCGCCGGGTCGTTCTCGCCCGTCAGAGAAAGCTCATCGTACGTGGCCTGCCTTTCTCCACCAGCATGCGCTCGCTGACATTCTCTCTTCGGCACTCCATTTCCGCAGCCTGTTCGTGAGCGGCGAAATGGTCTTCAAGGGCGGAAGCAGTGGCTCAACCCCAGGCTCGGTACACGCACCCACCCCACACACGACCCGCACGACACGACACTCATTGGATGAGGGCTACAGGCTAAAGTCACCGGGCGGCGAGAAAGCCTCACCGGCAGCATATCGCCCAGTCTGTCGGATCCCAGGGTTCGTGAACGTTCGGGGGGGGGGACTCGGCGAACACTCCTTCCCCCCTCACCCACGTGTCACGGTTCTGCTCGCTCACCGTCGACTCTCTCATCAGGAATCGGACAGCGAATTCGGCGACCTTCCTTTCTCACGCAACCTGCAAGGTGCGACACGACACGCACACACCGCACACGCCGTGCACACACGCATCTGATGGTGTGTGACG
This sequence comes from Acanthamoeba rhysodes, assembly GCA_000826385.1. Lineage (NCBI taxonomy): Eukaryota > Discosea > Longamoebia > Acanthamoebidae > Acanthamoeba > Acanthamoeba rhysodes. Next base: position 14,110 of record CDFC01057869.1, on the reverse strand, counting down.
AAAATGTGTGGTGAACAGACCTACGAAATAAGGTGGACGAGGTGTGGGAGGTGATGAGCGAGGAGGGGGACAAGAGCCGCAGCCTGGAGAAGGAGCTGAAGGAGATGCAGAAGGCCGTGGACGAGGAGCGCGAGGAGCGGCGCCGGTTGGCGCAGGCCATGGCCGAGGAGCGCGAGCGGCGAGAGGACCTCGAGCGGAAGCTCGCGCGCCTCCTCGAGCTGCACCACCAAGGAGCAAGCCCTGCCCGCGAATGAATGTACCCCAACCCGGCCATGCTCTGGAAAGGAACGAGAGAAAAGGAGAAGAAAACATTTTTTCGTTCTACGCTTTTTCCGTTGCGAAACGCAAAACGACGGAGTTCGTTGTCGGCACCACTCCACCGCTCTCTCGCGCAAACCGGAAGGGTCATCATCTTCTCACCAGCCCCGGCTGACGTCGTTCTCATCTCTCCCCTGCCTCAAGATCTTCAGCCGTTCACCCGGAGCCTTCCTCTTTCCGTATCTCCTAATCCACACATACAGTACGCGCCCTATTCCACAATTCGCTTCATCACCCATCAATTTCTTCGATCCTTCAATTAACATGTCAACGAAGATGGAGAGAGGAGCTCATCATTCGACCGATGCTCTTTAATCTCGGATTTAATTCTTGATTTTCGCGCGATTCGTTAATAATCGGGATTTTAATTGAAAAAAAAATAATCATCATCAACAACAGATGAGTTCCGCTGTGACCAACGGCAACGGCAAGAAGAGCGCCAAGCGAAAGAGGTCCGAGCAGGCCGCCGAGGATGCGCCTGCCGCCGCCACCGACAACAACAACCTGACCAAGGAGCAGAAGAAGAAGGCCAAGAAGGAGAAGAAGAAGCTCGCCCGCGAATCCAAGAAGCGCGCGCTCGAGGAGACCGCCACCGCCGCCGCCACCGGCGAGGAGGAGAAGAAGGACGAGAAGCCCAAGAAGAAGAAGGCCAAGAAGGAGAAGAAGGCCAAGAAGGAGAAGAAGGCCAAAAAGTCTGCTGACGTCACTACCACCACCGCTGCTGAGGCCACACCCGCTGCCGCTACCACGGCGCCGGTCAGCGAGGTGAGCCAGGCCGAGGCGGAGGCCTTCCGCGCGGAGCACAGCATCACCGTGTCGGGTGACAATGTGAGCGACAGCGCCGCGAGCCTGCGACCGATCCTGAGCTTCGACCAGGCCAAGGCGATGATGGCCCAGCGCGTGCGGGACGAGGGCCTGGTCGGCGCGGGCGGCGAGGCCGCGGTGCAGAAGCTGACGACGGCCTTCTTTGCGTCGACCGCCGGCTTCGCCCGGCCGACGCCCATCCAGAGCCAGTGCTGGCCCATCCTGCTGGCCAAGCGCGACGTGGTGGGCATCGCCGAGACGGGCTCGGGCAAGACCCTGGCCTTCCTCCTCCCCTCCCTGCTCCACATCAAGAAGACCATGCTCGCCGCCGGCAGCAACGGCAACAAGAACGGACGCGGTACGCACACCTGGCAGCGCTGCACACGCACACGCACGACATGCACACAAACATTCACCACCACTACACAAATTCTTGGCGGGAAAGCTCTGATGCTATTTAAAGCATGTATTACATGATATTATATTGTGATTAGACGTACGAGACTGACGCTTTCCGGTTGTCACTATTGGTCTTTCATTCGTATGTGAGGAGCATGTGGCTGACTTGTTCTGTCCTGTTCTCCTCTTGTGTTGCACAGCCGCGGCGCCGATCGTGCTGGTGATGTCGCCCACGCGCGAGTTGGCCATGCAGACGGCCGAGGTGGCCGTCGAGCTGGGCTCCGCCTGTAACGCCAAGAGCATTTGCATCTACGGTGGTGTCTCCAAGGACGCCCAAGTCAGGGTACGCACATGCGACGCTCACAGCACGCACGCACAGCGACTCATTCATGCGCTTCATTGCAATGCATGGTGAGCAGGAACTCCGCGGAGGCGTGCAGATCGTGGTGGCCACCCCCGGCCGTCTGCTCGATCTGGTCAATGACGGCGCCCTGACGCTGGCCAGCGTCGACTACATCGTGCTCGACGAAGCCGATCGCATGGTAACCACCACCACCGACCACTTGGTGGCCATGAACGCTCACAAGTAGTGTGTCGTGGCAACGCACAGCTCGATCTCGGATTCGAGGAGGACATCCGAAACGTGATGCGTCAGGTGAAGCAGCAGAGGCAGACCCTCATGTTCAGTGCCACGTGGCCGCAGATCATCCAGAAGCTTGCCAGCGAGTTCCTCGCCTCCCCGGTCAAGGTGGCAATCGGCTCGCAGGACCTCCAGGCCTGCAAGCGCGTCAAGCAGATCGTCGAAGGTATGGCCCGCGCCTCTACATTCCGTGTCGAGGAAGTTACTCAACGTGTGAGTCATGCCGTGTTACGAACACAGTGATGGACTCGCACGCGAGGGATGCCAGGCTCGACCAGCTGCTGAGGCAGTACCAGAAGACCAAGGACACGAAGGTCATCATCTTCGTGCTCTACAAGAAGGAGGCCGTCCGTGTCGAGGGCATGCTCGCCCGGAAAGGCTGGACCGGAATCCAAGGTATGCAACCCAACCCAACACAACACGACACAAGCATTGCACCAACAAGTTGAAGAGAGAGAGCATATGTGATGTCAAATTTATGCATGTATTACATGATCGCCTGTGATTAGAACATCTTATCCACTGATACGCTCTCATTTTTAATCAACATTTGCAACAACACCAACACAACACGGTAACTGACATGTTCTTATCTCGTTTCCCTCTCTCCAGCAATCCACGGCGACAAGCACCAGAACGACCGCACCAACTCGCTGCAGAGCTTCAAGACCGGCCGCAGCCCGATCCTGATCGCCACGGACGTGGCGGCGAGGGGCCTCGACATCCCCGACGTCGAGTACGTCATCAACTACTCGTTCCCGCTCACCATTGAGGACTACGTGCACCGCATCGGCCGCACGGGCCGCGCGGGCAAGGAGGGACTCGCGCACACGCTCTTCACCGACTTTGACAAGGCGCGGGCGGGCGAGCTGGTCAATGTGCTGCGCGAGGCCGGGCAGGAGGTGCCCGAGAAGCTCACGCGATTCGGCACCCACGTCAAGAAGAAGGAGCACAAGCTCTACGGCGCCCACTACAAGGACATGTCGACCGCCTCGGGCGCGCCAGTCGCCCCCAAGCGCATCACCTTCGACTAGGCAGATCAGGCGAGCTGCGACCGCTCACCACAATTTTTGGACTGTGCTACGACAATACACAACACATCTCATCTCAGTCAAGCATCGATCACTGCAGCATTGTAGTGGCGCACATTTATAGATTGATTTATCGGCTTTTTCTCCTCTTTTTCAAGTCTGGCCCATTTGTTCTTAGAACAAAACGTAGCGTCGATTAGAAGTAGTCAAAAGATGGCCGAGATCGCATACAGCTATTCGGAGGTGGACAATCCTTTGCCCAGGAAGAGGGAGCGCCTGGAGGCAGAGGAGGAAGATGGACAGACCTACGAGCAGCGGGTCGAAGAATTCAAGAATCTCACCCCTCGCGAGAGGAAGGTTGCTGAGCTGAGGAAGAAGCTGAAGCAGAGCAGGTGACCTCCCCTTCAACCATCCCTTCCCTTATTTTCTTGAGCCTAATTTGCATCCCAACCCCCCTCCAATTCGCATCTCGATCCCCCATCCAATTCGAATTCGTTCTCACTAAGCTTCACACGGCTACAGAAATGAGAATCGGAAGGCAGTGATCGAGGAAGATCAGCGCCAGCATGATCCGCAGGCCGAGGCCAAGCGCAGAAAGCTCGAATACTACGAGCAGCAGGAATCCGAGCGTAGGGAGATGGAGGAGAAGGGCGGCGATTACGAAAAGAAGAAGCTCCTTAACACCACCGCCGAAGCTGCCGAGGGCTCGCTCAAGAAGAAGGAAAAGAAGAAGGCCCGCGCCGACTCCTCCTTTGGCTGGGAGAGTACGTACTCTGCCCCCCCCCGCACCCACGTTACGTGTGTCTTACCGTGTTGTTTTGCGTTTGTAGAGTTCGGTACGGACGCGCAGTACAACGCCTTCAAGAAGAGGCAGAAGGACAGCGGCTTCTCCAAGGAGGAGTACGATAAGAAGAAGGCCCAGGTCGAGGCCAAGGTTCGCGTCAACACCCCCACAACCCGTTCTTTCTTGCCCTGAGCCCAGTCCTCACCGCCACTGTCTGCGTGGACACAGGGCGGAGACTTCTACAGGGATGCCGACTACCTGAGCTACGGCCAGGACTCGCAGGCCATCTCACGCGACAAGGTCAACGGAATGAGAAGGGAACTTGACAAAGTGTACGTAGTACTTTTGTGCCTAGTAGACAGTTACGCTGTGGTGTGCGCCTGCATGCGTGTGCGTGCGTGCGTGTGTCACACAACACGAGGCAAAAGAACTCACCATGCCATGCACCTTTTCAGGTTCCAGCGCCGCAAGGAGTTCAGCAGGAGGAGGACGCACTTGGAGGATGAGGACGTCACCTACATCAACGACAGGAACAGGAAGTTCAACAAGAAGCTGTCGCGAGCCTATGACTCCTACACCTCGGAGATCAAGCAGAACCTCGAACGCGGCACAGCTCTGTAAGGTGACGCATCATGTCGCAGTGATGCTAGTCGCGCTGCTCGGCGGTTTCTCTCTTCGTGTGTTGGTGGCGCTCGACCCAGTGAACGTGTACATAGGCTTGGCCAACCCAAAAGAAATGTTACCCAAATGGACATGTCCTATCTTTTATTTTAGTGATGTTTTTTAATTTTTTTTGTATTTTCACATTAAAAATTACTAATTAAAACAAAAAGAATATTTACTTCGAATCGTCTTGTCCCCAACACCTGTGTGTCTTCTGCGTCTCTTGCGTTGCACACATCAACATGGCCACGTGGAGCGCCTGCGCTTGTGTTGGTCTTGCGGTTGTCTTTGCCCTCGTCGTGGCAGCTTCGCCTTCGCAGAGCGGTGTCTTCACGGCCACCTCGGGCGCTAGTCTGTGGACGTACCCAAACCCCGCGGCGCTGGCCAAGTTCGAGGCTCGGGTGGTGCCTGTGCCCGCGCTGTCTGGTCTTTTGGACCCGAAGCTCATCGCCGCAGCTGCCAGCGGTGAGACACCCATCAGTGGGGGCAGTTTCACTGTGGTCACCACCAACGCCATGGCCGTGCAGCGGCCGGGTCGCAACTTCACCAAAGTCGACTTTGGCGGCCAAGGGTTCCTGTTCACCGACCTGGCCTACGTCCCATCAACCAGCGTAGCCCCCCCCCCTTTTCGTTATTTGTCGCATTTCGTTCTTTTTTTCATAGCTACCATCCAGATCATCGTGGCGGTGGCGTTGCAGCCCACCTCTTGGGGAAACCTGGTGGCGTTCCTTCGTTCGGAAGATGGTGGCGTGACATGGACCCAATCCTACGCCGAAAGCTACACCGATGGCCTCTCGTGCTCGATCTCCCTCTCCTCGGGCCTGGGCGTTGTCGGTTCGTCCCCCCCCCTCCCTTCTCGTCGTTTTCGTTCTTTGTCTTCTCGTTTCGTTCTTTCGGGCCTAACTCGCGCGATTACAGTGTGCGACACACTGGTATTCAACTCGTTCGATGACGGTCGCACCTGGAAGCTCAGCTGGGAGCCCCAGCGCAACGTGCGTGTGCACAAAGCTGCCACCTTGGACCCGGGACTGGGCCTCATCGCCGGCTCCACCGCCTGGCTCTGGCCCCAATCAGGACCATCTGGCGGCCTCTGGTACCAGGTACCGCTGCCCATCAGCTCCCCCGCGACCGTCACCGGCCTCACCATGATCGAAGCGGAGACGTGGGTGGTCGCCACCTCGACCGGCCAGATCTGGCGCACCGAACTGGGCGGCAGCCAGTGGGACCTGGTCCTGGCCCGGTCCAACATCACCTGGACCGACGTGACACACAGCGGCGGCGCCGTGCTGGCGGTGGGCCGCTACGCGCTGTCGTTCGTCCACGAGGGCGGCGGAGTGATGGCCCTGTCGTGGGACGCGGGCAAAGAGTGGGTCCTCTCCCCGCCCCAGCCCGCCGCCCGTTTCACTCGTGTCGTGCCCGGTGCGCCTTCGGTATAAAAGAAAACATCATTTCCTCGTCAATTTATTTCTTGCTTAATTCATGCTCGTTCGCAAAGCCGGGCCGTGGGCCGTGTCTTACCGACCGACCGAGCACGATGATGATGATGGACGCCGCAGAGGAGGGGCTGGTGGGGCTTGGGGACCTGCCGGCCGAGGTCCTGCTGCACGCGCTGTCGTTCGTGAGTCCAGCCGACCTGGGTCGTGCCGAGGTGGTCAGCGCGGGGTGGCACCAGCTCGTGCGCGACGACGAGCCCACCTGGCGCGCCGTCTACTCTGCCTTCTTCGGCGGACCCGCCAACGGTCCGTTCACCCAATTCTTAATTATTTTGCGTGATATTAATTTACATTATATTTATTGATCAATTAAATAAAAGTGTGCAAATAATAATACCAATCCTAAATTATATTCAAATTATTAACATAATTTAAATAATTAAAAAAAATGTATCAAACAGGCAAGGAGACGTGGCGGACACGGTGCGTGAAGGCGGTCAAACGCGTCAGGCAGACGTGCGCCCGATTGGACTGCACACCGGAGGCCCGCACGCTCGACCTCCTCAAGTACCGTGAATCATTCCGCCACACATTAATGTGTCCCCACGAACTAACATCGTGGTGTGCGGTGTGTGCGGTTGTGCCAGGTGGGCGTGTGTGTGCGGCCACCACCGCTTCTGCATGCAGATGTTTGCCGATGGTCACATCGGGCCGGAGGCGCTCGAGCACGAGGCCTCGGTCGTGTTTCCGCTCCACCTGGCCGTCCAAAGCGGCAGCCCCGAGACCGTCGAGGCGCTGCTCGTCGCCGGGTTCAACGTCCAGCGGCGCAACGCGACAGGCGCCTCTGCTGTCGGGCTGGCGGCCCAGAAGGGCATGCTCGAGATCGTCGAGGTACGGCTGCGCTGGCTCTACACGCATGAGCAACCACGCACGATCGCACATGACACGTGCTGACCGCACACGGTATGACACGACACACGCACAGTTGCTATTGAGGTATGGGGCGGACACGGGAGAGGTCGGCAATTTGGCGCAGAGCGAAGGGCGAGCCGCAAGGAAAGCCAAGGGCAAGAACGCCATTTCTCTTCTCCATCAAGCTGCCGCTGGCGGGCTCACAAGCGTACATCGCCATGACACGACATACGCGACGTGACACACACGACAACTTGGAGAGTAACGAATGGTGTGACTAGATCGTGAACGTGCTGGTGGCGCGGGTCGAGGGTGAGGAGCAGCGGCGAGAGTATGTCAACATGAGCGACGGCCGCACGGGTAACACCCCGCTGCACTACGCCGCGGAGAAGGGTCGGCAGAGCATGATCCGCTGCTTGGTCCAGCTCGGCGCCGGTACGTAGCACCTCAACGAAAATGAAAGAACCAGAGCGTAAGACCAACAAGAACGAAGGAAAGAACGAAAGCGGAAGAGTGAGACAGAGCGAAAGACGGAGGCGGTCGTTGGCGCTGATGTTGGTGGTCGGGCGCACAGACGTAAATCGCGTTAACGAGATCTCGCGTATGATGCCGTTGCACCTGGCGGTGTCGAACAAGCACGCGTCGACCGTGCGGCTGCTGCTCGAACTGGGCGCCAAGAATGCCAACGAACATCGCCCTGGCAAAAGGGTACTTTTAGTTCCTTACTTACGATCTCATATCAACGCGTGCATGCTTCTCACCGCACACTGCACGCAACGCACTCGCAGGCGGTTTCGTCGCCATTCCACATGGCGTGCGAGAGGCAATCGACAAAGATTGTAGATATCTTCCTGGAGTTGCGCGCGGCTAGCATCGAGATGGCCGACCCGCACGGCGCGACGCCGCTCCTCGTGGCCGTCGCCGCGGCCGCCTCCAGCCACGCCTTCGTACAGCACCTGCTGGGCCTCGGGGCCAACCCGCACGCCGCCTACGGCAATGGACACAATGCCTTAAATTGCGTGCTGCGGGTACTGTTTCTGCTGTGTCGTAGTATGTGTCGTGATCCGTGTGTTGATCGTTGGCTTTGAGTTACTTGGCCAATATGCAGAATCAGCCAACTGAGGAAAAGGTGAAGATCATGTCGACGCTCATTGATGTGGTTGGGCCAGTCGAGGGTCGCCTGGAACTCATCGAGGTTAGTCTTGTGCCATGTGTGTCGTATGTGTCGTGGATGTCGTGTGTGTTGTAAGTGCCGCAGAAAACTCTTATTCACCACGCAACAGAGGGCAGCGGAGCACTTCAGCTGCTGGTCACCAGACTCGGCGAGTGACACCGTTGTGATGGAGATGATCGAGCTGCTCCTTGCCCGAGGCGTCGTCCTGCCACCACACAATAGTACGCCCATTCCTCGTACCACATGTGTATTCGCTGTTGTTGTGCAAACTTTCCAACACGAACACAACTACGTCAGCGAGCTGCATGCAGAGCGCAGCTCGTAGCAGTCCTGAGGTCATCGACTTCCTCCTCTCCAAAGGTTCGTCGTCACAAGCTGTAACACAGACAGCGTAAGCCAGACACCAAAAGTGTGTGTGTGTGTGTGTGTGTGTGTGTGTGTGTGTGTGGTGTGTGTGTGTGTGTGTGTGTGTGTGTGTGTGTCCAGGAGTACATATAGATGCGCGCACTCCAGGAGATCGGCCTGCCCTACACGAACTATTGTCATGGCGGTATGACCGAGAGACCGTGCTGTCACGTCTTGAGTTCCTGTTCGAGGTACGTGCTGCGATTTCATCTGGCACGCAACACACTCACCCAACGGGGGTGATGGGCGCGTGCAGCGGGGAGCAGATCCCAACGTCCGAGGATACGAGGAGGAGACCGCGTGCTTTGCTGTGCGAAATGAAACGGACCTGCTCAGCTTTATTGTACGTGCGTGTGCGCGCGTGCCATTGAAGTGCGGTGCGCGTGCGCGTGAGATGGCAATTCACGACATAAAACGCTGCGCACCCAAAATGCAGGTGGCGCACGGAGCGGACCTCAACCTGACGAACCAGCATGGCATGACCCCGCTCTTCGATCTGCTGGTCAATAGCCTCTACTGGGAGGACCCAACCCGAGATGTATCCAGCTTTGCCGAGTGCGCCGACATGGCACGCCACATGGTCCACCGTACGTGCGCGTGTGATGCCATTTAAGTGGTGTTGTGTGTGTGTGTGGTGTGGTGTGGTGTGTGGTGCGTGTGTGTGTGTTCGCGCAATAGATCGTCTGTTCACCACTTTCCTCATTCATGAGCACAGTGGGGGCCGACCCGGCCAAGTGCGTCGAGGAGGAGGGCCTGGACCCGTACCGCTATCTCATGTACACGAGGTCCCAGTACGGTGTGCCCGCAAAAATCAGGCCCGAGTGGCTGGCGCTGGTGGCCGAGCTGGGCGTGCCCATCGACACCGAGTCACCGCTGCCGCCTCCCAGTCTGCGCTCTGCCGACGCCGACTCCGACGGCCCAGAGGAATAATTAGTGATTAAAAAACATTTAAATAAATAAAAATGGAAGGAGCACCGCAGACGGTGCGGTGGCGGACGCTGGCGTGGCCGGCCGGTCCCAAGTTCCCGCCGGCCTACAAGCCGCACGGGGTGAAGCTCATCTACGACGGCGAGCCGGTCGACCTCACCCCCGACCAGGAGGAGGTGGCCTCCTTCTACGCCAGCCTTCTCGGCGTACACCCCCCCCCGACGTTTAATTTACCCACTTGCGCGTGCGTGTGCGTGTGTGTGCGTGTGCGATGCCTAAAACAGGCATTGTCGTGTGTGTCGTGCGGTGCGGTGCTGCGTAGACGGTCTATGTTCATGACGAGGTCTTCAACAAGAACTTCTTCAGAGACTTCCGAGCGGTGCTCAGACCAACGCCGTCCACCCACGCGCGCGTGGCTCGGCTCGACCTGTGCGACTTTAGCCCCATCCACGCGCACCTCGCCCAGCAGCGCGAGACCCGGTGCCAGGCCCGCGCCGACCCAGAGGAGCGGGAGACGCTCAAGGCCGAGCGCGAGCGCGAGCGGCAGCGCCACGGCGTGGCCCTGGTCGACGGCGAGCCGACGCCGGTGGCCAACTGGCAGATCGAACCGCCGGGCCTATTCCGCGGCCGCGGGCAGCATCCGCAGGCGGGGCGGCTCAAGCCCCGCGTCATGCCCGAATCGATCACACTCAACCTGGGCCGAGGCGTCGAGCCACCGCAGCCCGGCGGAGGCGACGAGGCCATGGCGGGCCGCGAGTGGGGTGCGGTGGTCCACGACCAGAGCGTTACGTGGATGGCCCGGTGGCGCGACCATGTCACGGGCCGCGACAAGTTCATCTTCATGTCACCCACGGTCGCGTCGTCCCAGGCATGCGAGCGCGAGCGATTCGAGGCGGCCCGGCAGCTCAAAGCGCGCATTGAGGCCATAAGGGAGGTCTACATGGAGGACCTCAGCTCCGACGACGAGCGTCAATGGCAGTGCGCCACGGCCCTGTGGCTTATCGACCACGCCGGTCTGCGCGTGGGCAGTGAGAAGGCAGCCGAGTCGGTCGGCTGCTGCTCGCTGCGCGTCGAGCACGTGCAGTGCGACGAGGCCACGAGCACCGTCCACTTGGACTTTCTGGGTACGGACTCGCTGCGGTACCACAACGCGATCGAGGTGCCGCCGCTGGTGTTTGCCCGGCTGCAGCGACTGGCCGGCGATGATAAACGGAGCACGGACGACGTGTTCGACCGGCTGAGCGCGACCGACGTCACGACACGCCTCACGGAGCTGATGCCGGGACTCACCGCCTCGCGCTTGCGGATCTTCAACAACTCGTCGCTCCTGCAGCACGAGCTGAACAAGCCCCTGCCACCTGGCACGCTGTCCGTCGCAGAAAAGGTTGACCCACAAATCCACACACCGCACGACACGCACGCACCACGCAACGCTGCTCAACACACTCTGTCATATCGCCACACACACACACACACACACACACACACACACACACACACACACACACACACACAC
>CDFC01057832.1:18624-45809 GCA_000826385.1 Acanthamoeba rhysodes | reverse complement strand
CCCTAACCCTAACCCTAACCCTAACCCTAACCCTAACCCTAAACCCTAAACCCTAACCCTAAGGCCCGCCCTGTTGGAGTTGGTCCTGGGTGCAATGTTGGCGATGTGATGTCGTTGGGCGTTGGGCGTGTGAGTGGGCTTGTGGGGGTGAGGGTGAGGGTAGAAATGAGGCCGTCTTTCGTTTTACGTTTCGCCAAGATGTGAGCGCGAGCATGTGCAACAAAGCAGACTGAGGCGCCGACAATGACTATGAGAGCATTGGGGAGAAAAGGGGACGTGCGCAAACCGACACAGAGGAATGAGATCAAAAGTGGTTGGGTTCGCGCAGGCGGGCGGATGGATGAGGGGGCAAGAGTGGATGCGCGACAGCGAGTGTGGCGCCAACACAGCTCTGGCGTTAGCGCGAGCACGCGTCGGTGCCAGCGTGGTGGTGGTGCTGCTGGTGGCAGCAACGACCACGTTGGTGATGGGAACGGGTATGCCAACAATGCCAACAATGCCAACTACTGCACAATGCTGACACTGCGGCAACGGGACAGCAGAACGGAGCCATGATGATTGGCGGTGGCATCGGCATATGCGGCGGCGCCAACAGCAGAATGATGGCGCCTCAGCGTGAGCGCATGCGTTGATGCCAACTGGGCGCTGGTGTTGGCGTGGCGTCGGGGTCTGGCGAGCTGCTAAACATTGCCTTCCCAATCCTCCATACAAATCTTCCTTCACCACTTGATTGGCCTCCTCAGAGTGCGGACAATGCACCACCTCCATCCACCATTCCTTCTCTTCCTGGAGTGCTCAGGAGTCATAAGTGGGCCACCCACTCAATGCATGGTTCAAACACATGTCCAACTAGCGCAAGAGGTACATGAAAGAACTTTGCCCAATGCTAAGACGGTCTGCAACAAGGAAGGAATAGCAGGTGTGCGTGTGGTCAGCAATGTCGAGACTGGAAGTCAAGAAGCTGGATGTACAGTGGCGCTGACACCATGGATGCTGGAGATGGCAGCATTGGCGCCACGCAGAGCCTCCTGGTACGACGCATACAACGGCCATATGGCTCGTTCATGGTGCCGAAATCACGCGCTGGTTGTTCTTGAACAGGCCGGCCAGGCGGTACCACATGTTGGTGATGGTGTAAATGGGCATGCGGCTGGTCGACGCACTAAAGCTGGGGGGCACGCGGCTGGTGGAGGGGCTCGCGCTGGCGGAAGCCTTGGTGGGGAAGTAGTTCTTGAGGGTGGCCATGAGGCGGTTGCGGTCGGAACCATCGGCCTTGGGCTCGATGAGGTACACGTAGTCCTGCGCCCACCAGGGACCGGCGGCCCACCATGTCCATCCGTCCCACACGTCCGCGTTGGCCTGTGGAGAGCTGACACATCAGCACCAGCCATTGCAAGCAAGATACCAAGAGTGGATAGGGACGTACCATGAGGAAAGTCATGAGTCTGTTGAGGAGTGGGAGGCAGTCGTCGGAGTCGTTGATGCCAAACTCGCCCAAGAAGATCTTACTGCACAGCAAGCAGGTGTGTGAGGCATCGACATGAATCAAAGCAACGCAAGGTGGTGACGGTGACAAGAACGTACACTCCATTGTTGCGAGCCCACGTGGTAACGGGGCCAAAGTAATAGTCCACATTCCTGCATGCACGCATATTTGTGTGATCGTGATTAGCGATGAGTACTGGAATAGGTGGGTGTGGGGCAAGCCATTATGGTCGTTAATGAAGGTGGTGGTGGACGAACCAATTGGGCTTGCACACGGTCTGACCGCCCTGGCCATCGAAGTACTGGTGCATCTCGTACATCCAGTTGTTGAGCGGATCAGTGATGTTGGCCGGACCCATCCATTGGCTGTTGGTGCCCACCCACGAGTAGACTGCCGAGTAGTCGTTGCCACTGATCGTGATCAATTGCTGTTCGTTGTTGTGTTGATGAGCAAAGCACCAGAAGATGCCAACATTGGCTTCAGAAAATAGAGGGAAGAAGTGGGGGGGGGCGTACAGTGGCACCGGCATTACGGATTCCCTTGATGGCGGCGTTGGCGCCCAGCTGAGCGGCGAGATAGCCGATGCCATAGGGCTCGTTCATGGTGCCCCAGATCATGCGCGCGTTGGTCTTGTAAAGCGCTGCCAGCTTCTGCCACAGTTCGGTCAGGGCAGCGTAGGGCACTGCCTCTGATCCGATCACGTTGCCGCGGTAGCGGTGGTAGTTGTGGAGGTCGAGCAGGCAGTACATGCCCTTGGCATTGGTGATGTAGTTCACACTGTCCGTCTGTCCACACACCGAAGGAGAAGAGCAAGAGTGAGTCATCATTGGTTAGTCAACAGCCAATCAATAATTGTTCTTTATAAAGAGGTGACGTGTACGAGGTACTGGACGTAGGTGGCATCAAACCCACCTTAGAGTGTGGGCTGGAGGCGCTCCCAGATGATGGAAACGCGGATGGTGTTCATGCCCTTGGCAGCGAAGTAGTCGAGCGACGCGTTGCTGATGAGCGGGAAGTTGGTGCCCACCTTGCCGGGGATCGCGCTGGCGCCCCAGCCAAGGGCGGCCTCGTTGACGCCAAAGTAGTGCTGACCCATCACTCCTGCTCCCCCCAACACAATAGAAAATCTTGAGCAACATATAAAACAGATTTGGCTGCAATGACGAGATCCATGGCCATGTGGGAGGGTTGTACCGGCGAGGGAGAGTGCTAGCAGGCAGAGGATGACCTTCATCACCGTGTTCAGGAGTGTTGCCTTCTTGGTGCGCTGGTTTGCTGGTGGGTATGGCGGGCAAAGGACAAAGGGTCTATCGCTCCACGTTTTATGGCGCTTGGGGATAATACTTAACGAAGACCCACCAGGAGTGAATACCCACTTGTACAACCTATCCCCCGCTGTTATTCTCTGGCCATTAATCCGGACGGCCAACAGGAAAAGAGTACGGAGACTTTCCTCCTCGGAGTTAGTGCGGAGGAGTTGGCTATTTCTAGCCACTCACGAAGGGCCATTGATGATTTGTGCATTAACAATAAAAATTCACTGTCAATAAATCAAAACAAATTTCCGGTTGGTGCGCAGCGTTTTTAAAATGGTAAAGCACTACAGTGAAGAGGGTGTACTGCACGCGCAGGGATTACGACGAAAGCAACCCAAGCAGAGGAAGAAGGCGTATGCAGTGCAAGGAGGACGTGAGTGGCCGTTTGGCGTCCCTTTTGTTCGAGAGGGTGTGCAGAGGCCTCGAGGGGGAAGACGAAGGGGCAGCCCCTCTGGTGGTTGTTCCGGCACCGGCCAAGGAAGAGCAAGTGGAGGAGAAGAAAAAGAAAGGTCCGCTCTCGTTCCTGGCCAAGAAGAAGGAGAAGGCGACCAGCAGCACCAGCGTCGGGGAGAAGGAGGAGGGCCAAACGGGGAGTAACGTGCTTGTGTCCCCGTTTTCCGTGGGGACTGCCCTGAGCCTCGCACTACTCGGCTCTCGCGGCACCACGGCTGCCCAGCTGCGCGGCCTCCTCTCGTCAGCGACTTTTTCTCCATCCGAGGATGAACATGCCGCCACCCTTGACGTGGCCCGCCAGTGGGGCGCGCTCTCCGACGCCGTACCCCCCCACCCACCCACCACATCAATCTTCCCTTTTCCCTCTACGAGCATCTCCCTCCAAATCACAAACAAATCACTCACCAAAGGGGCACAGGTGAGGAAGATGAAGGGCGTGGAGTGGGCGGCGAGCAATGGGGTGTGGGTGGGCGACGACTGCCCGGTGGCGCCCGAGTTCGCGGCCCAGGCGGGCGAGGCGCACGGCGCGAACATCGCGGGCGATCTACCCTTCTCCTCCAACCCCGAACAGGCCCGCGCCACCATCAACGACGCCGTGAGCAACCAGACCCATGGCCACATCACCGACCTCTTGCCCCCTCGGTACCTCCCGCCTCTGTGCGCGTCGTGTGCGTGTGTGGTGTGCGTGTGTCGTGTTGTGTAGTGTCGTGTCATGTGGCAGCACCAGCTAACGCAAGGTGGGTCCATACAGGTCGATCACGAGCAACACACGGATGGTGCTCACCAACGCGATCCACTTCAAGGGCCAGTGGGAGAAGGCGTTTGGGAAGCACCTGACCCAGAAGGAGGACTTCCACCTCCTCGGCGGCAGCGCGCAGAAGACGGTGGAGATGATGCACCACCCGTCGCTCAAGATGCGCCACCGCAGCTTCGAGCGCCACGCCGTCATCGAGCTGCCCTACCGGGCGGCGACATCAGCATGCTCATCCTCCTGCCCCACGCCAACACCGCAGCCGACCTCAAGCAGGTGCCTGCGCACTCATGGCTGTGTGTGTGTGTGTGTGTGTGTGTGTGTGTGTGTGTGAACATGTCTGATGTCGTGTGTTGAACGTTAGTTGTGCACCGCTGAAACTTTGAGCGAGCTGGCCAAGGCGCACGCAGACATGCGACTGGAGCCGGTCAACCTCAAGCTGCCGCGCTTCCGCGTGCACTACGAAATCGAGATGAGTCAGGTCATCCAGGACATTGGCGCTCCCACGCCCTTCGACAGCGACCTGGCCGACTTCACCGGCCTCACCAGCACCTGCGAGCAGTACGCCCTCTCCTCACCCCCTCCACCCCGTCTTTGCGTGCTTGGGGGCTCACTGCAACCTCACTGCAACCACACCCACCACGACGCTGGCTGCTGTGTCGATGACAGCTTGGTGGTGTCGGCGGTGTATCACCAAACGTACATGAACGTGGACGAGGTGGGCACGGAGGCGGCGGCGGCGACGGCGGTGGTGATGGGTCCCGGCGGGGGCAGGCCGCCACTGCAGCCCGTGCGGTATGTCGTCAACCGGCCGTTCGTGTGCGTGCTCTACCACCCGCGCCAACAGTGCGTCCTCTTCGTAGGCCGAATCTGCGACCCCTCGGCCTGATTGGTCCATTATTTTCTCGGTAGGGCAAGAAGCAGTTGGTGTTGTACCTACGTATCAAAAAGCAAAAGGGCATTAGGCGATCATGCATCACTGTGGAGGGGGGCGTACCGCGCTTCTCAAAATAGCGCGAGAGATTCCGGCAGCGTGAGTGTGGTGTAGCCCGGTTTGGCCGTTTCCCACGTACCCTGTTTACAACACGCATTCGACCCACTGTGTTGTAGCTCAGTGTGTGCTTCGTTGGTCCAACATGGCATCAGTGAGTTTGATCGTACCTGAACAATCAGTGTGGTGATCACCCTAACTGCCGGTTGGCCTGTAAGGCACATGGCGGTTTGCCCAATCCTGAGCATGAGCGATCTGGGAGAAGTGGCAACATTCAAAAGGGAGGAAAGGGGAACAGGAAAAGAGGTGATAAATAAAGTTGGAGGGGAGATGGGGGTCTGCTGGCTATTTGGCATGTGCACCATGGTTGATTGGCCCATGCAGCCAATGATGCCGCCCGTGGGTGTTCCGAGTTTTGGTTTGTGTTGCAGTCTCTGGGGATGCTGAACATGCTGTTGGCAGGAGTGGCGGGCACCCAGTGCATGAACTAGATCGACAGGCCTATGAGGATAGATTCGCGGACCGCCAAGCCGGCACTTCCTCTACCACCCCGGTGGGGTCCTCTGCTGCCCGACGACGAAACAACGGAGTCCCGCGTGACGAAGGAAGAGCTCAAAGCACGACCAGAGGACGAATAAGAGGATGAAGACTCCCACGGTCTTGACGAACGACTCCGCAAACTGGTGGCCGAAGGAGAGCCGTCCTTTTCAATGAGCACGATGAAGCCTTCGATGGTGCGGTAGTAGGGATCGAGCATGATCTGGGCGAGTGAGACTATCTGTGACGTTCGGTCCCACCCGTTGCTACAATGCACCACCACTGGTTCGCCTGCAGATTTGTGCATGCGTGCGCGCGTCCGCATTGGTGAGGCCTGGCTCTCGGTCTGCGTCCAATAGATCCAGTTGATCAGAGTCCTAGTCTTCAAGCAGTCCAAAGTCTCGGAACCCAGCCGCAGCAGGAAGGGCAGGCTCGTCACAATCAGCCATGCCATAGGATGGGTTCTACATCACATAGAACTCTTGGCTTTGCTTGGCAAGAGTGTTGGTGAAAGCCAAGGTCACAGCTGTCAAAAAAAAGAAATGTTGGTGGTCGCTCAGCTTCCACTGTTGCTGAGGTGAAGGGAGAAGGGAGGAAGAGGTACTTGAGTTTGATGTAGAGATGATCACCACGCTCGGGGAGAACAACCTTGAGAGCTTGAATCTGGAGCGTGTTTTTTAACCCCACGCCACCCCCCACATCACATCACGTCAGCCACTGTTTCCCATACAGCCTCATCTCCTCTTGTTCGGAGGCGCACCAAGGCATCATTCCACAAGGTGACTCAGCCAAGGTAGATCTTGAGGTGGGTTAGTGGTTGATTCTACATGTATGTTGTAGATGGGATCACAGCAGCAGTGGCGCTGGGGAAGGCCTCAACGCCATCCATAGTCTCCTCACTGCACTTGTTCAATGGTGGTGTTATTCTACTTGATACATGCATGTGCATTAGCCACTGCAGTCCCACAATGCTCTAACCAGAAATGATGATAGGGTAGTGCTGTAAGGGAGGGCCCCCCACCATGTGTGGCTCTCATGTCAGCAGCCATAAATTTCTGCCTCCACACAAACTTTGCCAGAGGCACTCTGTTTTCTGCCTGCTGGGTCTGCCCCACCAATGCCAAACCTTTGGCAGAGAGATTGCACCCCCTTTGGCGCAGCTGCAGAATTTATTTCAGGAGGACGACTTGGGCTCTGGCAGAAGCAGCAGCAGCAGCAGAGCATGCTTCAAATGTGGTCATTGCAACCTGATACACAAGGGAGAGCTTTTGCTCACCTCTCTTGCACCACACAAAAAGATAGATATAAAGATTGCTTTGTATCTCAGTTGAAAAACGTCATACGGACGTCGCAATACCCTAGTCGAGTGCAGCTTGATGTGGGGAACAAGAAGATATATAACATGTATGATGTTGGATTCACACATCAAAAACGGCATCAAAAATAAATTAAAATGAATTAAAAAATGAATTAAAAAGGATTATTTGGCCTGCAGTACCTGGTCCTTGTCCTCATCGTCCTCATGGCCATCGTCCTCCTCCTCATATATTGCCTCCTCTTCCTCCTCTTCCTCACTGTTGCTGTTGTTGTCCTGTCCTCTCTCTTGACAAGTTGGGGTGATTTGCCCCATTTTTTCTTTGTAGTTTCCCTCCCCCTTCCCTCTTTATTTGTTAGTAGTTTTCCTTTGGCCATGGCAGCAAGTTTGCCTGGCATTGTGAAATAGTTAAAAAAAGTGTAAATAAAACTATTTCACCCTAAGGTGCCTGGCATTGTGGTTTTTGTTTAAAAAAATGTAAATAAAACAACTTTAGTTAACTCTAAACTCTAAGGAGTGCTTCCTGCAAGTTGTGTGCCTTGATCTGCTGCTACACCTGGTCCTTGAGGCGCCTGATCTGTTGTAGGTAGTGGTTTCTAGCTTTCAGCTCTGTGGTGGCATTGTGTGTTGGTGGAAGAATCTTGCATAGAAGTAAGTCCTCCTCACACCACACACTTGTGGTGACCCACTTCCCTTAGCATCAACCTTTTCTCATCTATTCCTTTACACCTAACCAGACACATGAATGAGACACAGTACTCCAGTTCACACACCTGGGTGTGATGACAATGAAAAACATGAGACAGCTACACACTCTCCAGCAAGGGGACATTGGTGAACAACATTACTGGCTACTGTAAGAGGAACCTTGACATGGTGATGAAGTGCAAGAGGAAGGTGGTTTTGAGGAAGGACAGCTGTGTGTGTTCCCATCATGGAGGCTTCTACTTTGGACCCTTGCTGCACTTGAAGGCACAGTGTCATGTGGCACATTCTAGAGGAGCAGCATGAGGTGTGTTCCAAAAAGTCTTTGATTGTTCTTCTGCTACTCAGGACCCTGTCAACTCTCCTAGATCAAGTTCAGCTTTTGGGACTTGACATGAGTTTGTGGGTGGCAATGAGGCCATGACTGAGATTGTGGTAAGATCCTACACTTTCTAACTGTTGAGGGGAGCAATGGCTCCAGGATGAGCTGGGCAGAGCTTTTGCTTGGGGAGCTGTTGCCAGATCCACCCAATCTGCCACTGTTCCACATGCAGGGCCATCCACACTACCTCCCCTTTGATGGCATCAAGTGGACAATTGCCCATTGAGCAGAGGTTGAAGATCACATGTCCACTTGGCCTCTGTCTCTATGACAAGTGGTTTAGCCTTGGTGACACACACACACACACACACACACACACACACACACACACACACACACACACACACACACACACACACACACACACACACCACACAAACCAGACAACCTGAACAACAACAGCAGCAGGCAGGTGGGCAGGCAGTTTTTTTTCAATGGATCCCTGTTTCTCAGACATGTTATGCTGGTTCTTTTCACATGCATCTTTCATGACAACTTGATGGCAACCAGGGCTGCCCACCACTGTAGGCAAATGGATAAGTGTACCCAAAAGCTCAGGAGGGTCCAAAGTGAGCAAAATCCAGTTAACACCCACTCTTATTTTCTACCAGTGTCAACAGCGCTGTGCCAATCAAGGAGTTCTTCACCCACTTGGCCACCTCCATGTGCCTGTGGGAAAACGAAGCCCAAGGAGATTGGAAGTTTTACAATGTGTACATCTGTGTGCTGTTGATCCCTGCTGGCTGGGTCTTCTTCATGTTGGCCAGAGCGCTCACACACTGAGGCAAGTCAGGGTCAACCGTGCAGACACCTCGGCCTACTTGCTGTGCTACTACCCAAAGCTGTTGGTCCATTTCATGACCACGCATGGGCGGGACAAGGTCCTGTTCAGCACCAACTTCCAGCTGGAAGCGGTGCCTGGAGAGCGTGCAGCGCGACCTGCGTCTCGCGCCCGAGATCTATGAGTGCTTCATGTGGAACGCCTGTAACGTGTTCGGCCTCTACAAATGACAACTAGCACCGTTGCCCTCGATTGAGCACCACAATGCCACGCTGTACGAGCGGAAGCCATAGCATATACTAATTATCACAAGGCCCCACAGAACACGTGGGAACAAGGCCTCACGACGAGGGTTCCTTCTTGGCGGTGCCGACCACGACTAGCCACGGGCGCACTTCTTGGCGTGTGACGAGGCCGGCCTTGACGTAGGGGTCGTCACAAGTGAAGCGATGGACGTCGTCGGCGGTGGCGGTGCGGAGGACGATCATGCTGCCGCTGGCGTCTTCCCACGCGCCGCCGGCCACCAGGCGGCCGTCGTCCTCGTACTGCTTGACGTAGGCCAGATGCGCCGCCCGATGGGGCACACGCTTCTTGAGAAAGCCGTCCACGTAGGTGTACATGAGCGCATGCAGCTTGTCCACAGAGGGCGCGGCAGCTGGCGTCCCCGTGGCACCTTGAAGCACAACCAGGCGAAGATGGTAGGTGAACAATAACACACTTGGGGGAAGAGCACAAGGAGGAAGTCGTACTGGAGGCTGTGGAAAGTCTGGACCCTGCCTGGGCGGGCACAAGGCACGGGCGGCCATCAGCGCTGACAAGGCCAGGTGCGGCAGTCCTCACTTGTTCCATGACTTTACAAATTAACGGCCTGTCGCTGAGGTTGAGGCTAGAGAAGTAGGAGTGTACAGACGCAGACGGGGCCTAAGGTCTGTTTTTCTTGTTTCTGAACCGCCGATAGGCATCTCGCCCATAGGGCTTATCTACCCCGGGGTGGTTCCACCAATAGGAGCTTCCTCCATGAGTTTAATCCAACTCCGAACCTTGCCACTCGTGTCACGATGGCCGCCACCTCGCCGTCAGGACCAATTGGTCACTGCGCGGCCGAGCTCATCGAAGTACTTGTCGAGCGCCTCCTTCGCCACTTGCTCGCAGCTCGACTACAAGACCGCCACAACAAGATGAGTGAAAGACCCTCTCCTTACTCTCCTGTTTGTTTGGTTTGAAAAAAACAAAAGAGAGAGCAAACTCGACGTAATGGAGCTGTAGAGAGGAGGGGTAACTGGAGGATCAAGAAGGTTCAGTTCAAACTTGGCTGGTTACTGGGATTGCACCGCGTTAGCCTTGAGCCATGCAAGCACATCGCCTGCGTTACGATCCGGTGGGAAGACAGGGTAGAACACCTGCTCCACCTTGCCCTCTTTCAGCACGAGCGCCATGCGTTTGTAGAGACGCTTCCCTCCGTACTCGAACCACGGTAGATTCATCGCCTGTCCGAACTTTCCCGGCCTCTCGGCACCCTCTTCTTCTTCATGATCGGAGAGGATGGCGAAGGGCAGATGAAGCCGATCAGCGACCTCGCGTTGGTACTCGGCGGTCTGCGTGGACAGGCCAAACACGTGAGCGGCGCCCGCCTTGCGTAGGTCGGCGTGCAGATCACGGAAGGAGCAGGTCTGCGGGGTACACCCGCGAGCTCCCGGGATCAGGTCCCAGTCAGCTGGCACCGGTTTGCCCGGCTCTCCAGTTCTGGGATAGATGAAGAGCACTGTTCGACCGTCCAGCCTTGCCAGATTCACCTGCCCATACCGAACCATCAATAAATTGTGGATTTTTGGTATTTTCCTTTAAATTCATTATAATTTAAGGTTTAACCATAAGTATCAAAATGTTTATATTATTTCAACACCTACGTAGAGCATTATCGGCGAATTTATAATTTAAATTACCCAAAAAAAATGCAATCAATGATAAAAGTGGTACCTGGTAGCCAGAGGTGGAAGGAAGCTCGAGGTCGGCTACGGGAGGTCCCACCCTCAGATGGTCCGCAGCGCCGTCGTCATCCGGCACCGGAAGTCCTTCGGGCAGCGCAAACCGAGCGTCCATTTCGTCACGGTCCTCCCTTCTCTCGTTCGGGGTTGAGTGCGCGGAAAAGTTGAGTTACAAAACGTAATTCTCACGACACACGTTGGCCGCGAACCAGACAGAACGATGACCTTGCCCGTGTATCTGTAATGTGAATGTGTTTAATTCCAAGAGCCATAGCCCACATCAGGTGTTGGTAGTTGTGTTGCTGCTGCTGCTGTTGTCAGCAGCGACTGACGCTGGTGTTGTTTCTGGCTTGGCCTGGGCTGGAGAGGGCGGCTGGAGAAAGCTGTTGTCTCGGCTCAGGGAGCGGCCTAGGGCAGCGTCGTCCTTCTTGAGAAGGGCATACCGCTTCTCTTCGCAGCCATAGGCCCGAGGCGTGAGCTCAATGAGCGTGTGCAGCGGCACATCAATGTGCGGGCACTCGTCAGCGGGTTTCTCCTTGAAGTAGGCATACAGGCATCGAATCACAGCGTTGTGAGCGATCACGAGGACCGGATCACGCTGCCTCTCCAACTCGAAGATGATGGGCTCCAGTCGCTGTGTAAATTGTAGGTGAGAATGAATGCCAGCTGCCGTGTCGTTGGTGGTGTCGTGTAGCGTGTGGTAGAAAAGTACTTGGATGACATCTTCATAGCTTTCGCCTTGCGGGTAGCGATACCGCAGCTTGTCCGCAGCACGAGCAGCAAACTCCTCAGGCATCTTCTTGGCTGGAAGGCGCACAAGTGTGAGCCCTCCATGAGCCTTCCCTCTCCCGTGCGCGTGGTGTCGTACCGATTTCCTCGTAGGTCATGCCATCGCACTTGCCTGCGTCGATTTCGTCCAAGCAACGTAATTGGATCTTGCGCTGCGGCAGGTACTATAGTACATTGACAACATGCCAATTTTAAGAAGGCTAACTTAACGTTCACGCACCACGCACCACGCACCAATGCACCAATGCACCAATGCACACCAGAGGAGCTAAGTACCTGTGAAGTAGCGATGGCTCGCTGGAGGGTGGAGGTCCACACAGTGAGCTTCATGAGCTTGTCCTCGGCTCCGTCGTACGAAACGGTCCTCTCCATAGCGCTCTTCTTCTTGCCTTCGGCCTTGGCCTCGAAGATGCGCTGGTTGACCCAGGACGAGAGCGCCTGGGCGTACCTCTCACCCGATGGCGTGAGCCTGGAGTCGCCGCCGATCTTGTCCTCCGTGTTGTCCATGCTCTGCCCGTGCCTTGTCTACCGCGGGGGGGCGTACATGCAAAGTTACGCGTGAACAAAAGGCGGCAGCAAAAGAGAGAAGAGCAGAGAGCTATAACGCGTACCAGGAAGATGGGACGGGGGATGATGTGGAGGTTCATGAGGAAGAAGACGACCCTGCCGGGCAGGTAGGAGGATGGTAGATTGTGTACGATGATCTTTTTTCCCACGTCGAACATCTTGATGAAGCTGTCAATGATTGTGCCAAAATTTGTCGTCACGGCGCGTAAGTTCGGGCGACCACAGCAGAAGAGCACTAAAACTGAGTAGTCACCTGACGTATTCATCTTCGTCTACGGTCTCGTAGGCCCGTGTGTAGTGTTCAATTCGCTCCTGAAATTGTTGGATCGCCTCTGCAGACGGGACGCCCTCGAAACTAGCAAATTTTAGAAGGACAAGAATCAACAAAGCAAAGTTGGGCGAGCACCACACTCAAATATCGCGGACACACACACACACACACTCACACACACCACACACACACCCCACACACTCACACACGTACTCGGGAGAGTGCAGCTTAGTCTCGCGCAACGTAGATTCGATGATGACTGCGCGAGGATATCGAGAACAGAGGAAGGCAATGTTACCTTAATTCGTTTCCTATAACTGAAAGTCATCAAAAAGGGCCGAACCTGGATCCTCGCATATGCTCTCGATGAAGATTACTTGAATGTGTTCATCGGTGCAACGCGACATGATAAGCTGCCGCCTCGACTTGGTAGAGTTGGTGGCGTCGTAGATGCCTACGCGACCACCCTTGCGCAGCCACTCGAACATGTCATCCAGCGCGAGCACCGCCTAGCCTCAGGCGAAGAGAAGAAGAGAGATGAGGTCAGAACAACTAGACGTCTAATTGATGCGCACGCACGCACGCACTCACACTTAATGCAAAGAGGCGAAAAAGGCGCGTGATACCATGTGCAGGCGCTGAGTGCTGCCGTCGGGGTTGGTGGGGTCGAAGAACTCGGGCGGCTGCTTTGCACCGAGCTTCTCACGACGATAACTTCCCACGTTGAAAACCTATGGTGCCCAGCAGAGGTGAGCGTGATCATCGATGCCCACACCAACACATTGTGTATCCATCAGCACGCAAACGCGCGCACTGATGAGATGTCATGCGTACCTGTGTGGGCACGCCAAGCCAGTTCAAGTAACGAGAGATCTTGCGGGCAATGTAGGTCTTGCCCCGCGCCGGCAGACCGCACATAACCTGCACGCCGCGTGTGGCGCGTCAGACCACTGAAATAAAAAGAAGTCTCGAGAGCTGCGACCAACTTCCTGATTGCATCATGATCCGCGACGCCTGACTGCACTCGCGCGCGCGCCACGGGGAAAACACGTACAAACACGAGCTTGTCGTTGGTAGACGACGTGCAGTACTCGATCTTGTGCCCTCCACGGCTGCCTGAGGAATTAAAAATATAAATGAATTTAGACAGAATCCACCCAATACGTGAATCAGGATGTTTTTCGGATTTGGTTTTTGTTTGTTGCGTGGGGAGCGAGACAACGTACTGCCCATCGGGTTGTCGCTGTTGGGCTTGCGCAGTTCGACAACAGCGCTTTCGTAGACGTCGTCGACGTTCTCCATCTCGTACCAGACCTGCGATTGGCGGTCCTGGATGTAGAGAGGGAATTGGCCGGCCCTGGCCATGGCGAGCAACTCTGACGGAAGCTCGAATTTGGTCAAGAAGAGCGACGCGAGGTCCCTCAACGATGCCAAATGCGCTGTGGGCAGGTCCACACGCTTGACATCCGGGCCGAACTTGATGAAGATGCGCTTCGTTGCCTTCGCTTCCATTCGGGAGAGAGATGCGAGGCTGCTTGGGTGCCTTTGGGCCTTCCAAAGAGAAACGAGGACGACAACGGAAAATCAAAAAAAAATGGAATATTGGGGCACTTGTCGACAGGCCCGCATTTTTATTGTGGGATGCCACCCGCAAGCAATCCTCGCGGAAAAGGTGTGGTTCCTCACACACACACACACACACACGAAGGACACTCACAAGCACAAAAACCCTGGACGGACAAGATGGCCACGCAAGACAATGATGGTACGGTCGGCTCCGGAACCAACACCCATAACGAGGAGCGCACAAGCATCCAGAGCCTGCACGAGGAATTCGACGAGGCTGGCGAGAGAGTCTCGCCGAAGGAGTTGTTCAGGCGGCTGTCTTACCGGTTCCATGCCCGAACGCCGGGCAAGCGGAAGACCGATGCCAAGCGCCGCAAACTGGAACACATCAAGCGGCAAAAGCGGTGCGTATCGGTGCCTTACACTGTCCAGGCGTCACCGTCGGCATCCAAGAGCATCGCAGCTGGTGATGATGATGGGAGCACTCGGCAGCCCTTCGCGGTACTGTGGCGAGGTTGATGTGATCCTGTTCACAATATCTCACAATTGTGTACTGCAGTTGTGTAGTTCCCAAGTTGATGTGACTTTTCAGTTTCGTCATGTTACTTCGTTCTCACTCTAGCTGTAGTCGCTGTCGCTGCTTTGTCAGCTCCACTCGGCGTCTGGCGCTGCTGTTGTTGTGCGATGGCCCACTTGGCGTTGTCGGCGTGGTAATTGTCGCCCCACAAGGCCCTTTTCTTCTCCTCGAGCGACATGCGCAGCAGGTCCTCGTCCAGCGCCACCTCCTCCGCGGCTCTGTTCCGTGCTCGCGCTTCAAACACCTTTACACGCAGCAAAACCGCGGGCGCATGTGAGAGGAAGTCACGACTGGAAAGGCCAAACATAGTGCAGCGTAGTGTTGGTACCGCAACCAGGGCCTGCAGTTGCTGGATCTCTTCGCTCGGAGGCTCTGCGCAGCTTTCCTCAAGCCGGGTGAGGTCGGTCACAGGTTCGGCCAGATCGCGAAGATACTCCGCCACCAGAGTCTTCATCTTGGCGCTCTGGTGCTCCTCCGCTCGCTCGAGGCCCTCCCCACCGTCGGCGGACACCACCTGGCCGTCCAGCACCCGCTGCTCCTTTCTCTTTTCACTCTTTTGCCTCTCTTCGTCCTTCGTCCGCTGCGACCTCCGCTTCTCGGTCCGCCGCTTGCCCTCCACCCTTTCTCGCTCGGGTCTGTCTCTCTGCCATCGCCACTCCTTTCTGGCCTTTCTCAAGGCCAACACTCCGGCCTCGGGTTCGTTCTCTTCGTCGCTTTCCGCGTCGTCGTTTTCACTCTCGCTCTCATCCACGTAGCTGTAACGCGGGAACTCGTCTGGTCGCCGCTCGCCATCGCCGTTATCGCTCCTCTCCGCCGTACCTGTGTTCAGGATGACCGTTGCGCTCACCTTGCTGATGCCATCGTCCCTGGGAGGCTCGATTATCTTTCCATCATCTTCGCCGCTGCTTCCTGCTGTCTGGTACTCGCCTTCCTCGCCGTGCCCATCGTCCCACGTCTCAACGACCAGGTTATCACCATTGCCATCGCTTTCGTCACATCCCTCCGTTATCGCGTCCACCTCCTCGCCTTCCTCTTCTGATGATGACGATGATGACGATGATAATGTGTCGTTCGAATCTATGGCCGTTTCCGTGCGCCTTCTGTAGTCTTCGTCTTCATCTTCATGTTCGCCTTCGCTCTCGGTGTCGGCAAAGGCGATTCGCCCTCGCGCGGGCTTACCGGCGGAGGCAGTGGCGCTGGCCTTCTTCTTCCGAATCGTCGCCCACGGGGTGTCCTTGACAACGATGATGGCGGCCGCTTCGTTGGTGCCGCCTATGGCGCTGGTCCGGCTTTTTCTGCGTTCCTTCCCCTTCCGCACCGCGTCGACCCTCATCTGCTTGACCCGCTGGCGCCGCTCCTTGTTCAGCCGGTCGAGGAAGTGGTGCTCGTGCTGATGTTGCGGAGGGAGGCCGGCGCCCCACCCCTTCAGCACTTCGTTGATCCTCGGGAGGCGCTGACCCTCCTTCATCGACCTCCTCTCCTTTTCGCATTTCTTCAGCAATCGCTCGTCGTCCCGCTTCAGCTTATCCTCGTTACGCGGCTGTTGCCGCTTTGTCGTCGTCGATCGCTCTTCTCCCTGTTCTCGCTTGGCCGTCGCCCGCACGGTCCGAGGCTTGGTCTTCGTGTCCGCCTCTTTGGTCTGGCTCCTTTTCGGTTTCACCGCAGAGCCGCTCGCCGTCGTCTTTCTTGCTGCGGCCGCCGGTCTCGCCCTCTTCTCCAGCTCATCGTCCGACGTGCTTGGGTTCTCATCGCTTCTCGTTGCCCCGGTGTTGAGCACCACCACTTTGCTGATCTTGGCGTCGCTCCTCTGGGGTTCAGACGGGTTGGGCACGGCTAGAGCTGGCTTTGGTTTCCTCTCGTCTGCGACGAAGCGCTCGTCGCTGCTGGGCGCCCAGACAGCAGCTCTGGCTCTGGTGGCGCTCGCTGCGGTCGCCTTATCGCCGTCGCTGTTGCGCTGTGTCAGCTTGGCCTGCTCTCGCTTGGCGAGATGATCTATCGCGTGCTCCTTCTGTCGCAGGACCTCCGCCTTCTTCTTGATTTCCTCCTCCGCCAGGCCCGCTTGCATGAGCATGGTCATGTGCTGTTTCTTCAGCGCCTTAAGCTCTTCGGTCAACTTCTTGACCTTGGACAGCTTCTCGGCGTGGCTGCCCGCCGACGATCGCTCGGCCTTCAACTGCAGTAGCAAACACGTCAGTGAGGCAACGCACGGATCCGCGGCGCCTCTATGGCGGCAAACTGGAAGTGGCGGTGGTATGAACCGTGTTTTCGAGCTTGGCAATGTTCATTTTCAACTGCTCGAGGGCGAGCTCCTCTTCACACTGTTGCCTCTTGGTTTGCTTTTCCACTTGCTTCTGCTTCTCCTGCAAGGGGTGTTAGATATGGTGTCTCGCACAAGCAGCAGTGCTAAGTGCTGGAGCAACACATAGACATCAACACACACACACACACAACTTACTGCGAGTTTGTCCTTCATCTGCGCATGGTGAACTTCAACGATGTAGGCCAGCTCTGTACGGCCAAGCGATGCCGCACGTCGGCCAGTCATCTTCGTGGCCACTTCATCAAGGGCGAGCGACTCTACCTCCTTGATGCCGAGCGCTCTGCCATCCGTACAGGAGGAGTAGCCAAAAATATAAGGCGATTATAGCGGATGAACCACCTGAAGAGGTAGTAATAAACAGAGACAGTGCTCAGACAAAGCTCAAGGGAAGAGGTACCGTTGTCGGGTGGCGGGCAAGTGGAGGGATTCGGCGTGCTGGTCCTGGGTGCTGCTGCAGCGGCCGCCGTCACCGCCATTATTACGAACCTAGCGGGATGACCGATGAACACCAACATGACGAGAAGGACACAAGAGCCCATATGGGAAGAAAGAGAACGTACGGCGGCACCGCGGCTGTGGTTCTCTTTGTTTTCGTAGAGCGCATCGGTACCGTGCCGCTTCTCCACCTTTTGGATGAGCTCGGTGATCGCCTGCCAGTTCTCCTGCTTGTACTCGGTGGCGCCCACCTGCTGCGCCTCGCCGTTGAAGTGGTGTGCCAGCCCCAGGTTCTTCATGTACCTATGTACCCCAGGTGTGCGCAGCTCTCTTTTCAGCCGGGTCTCAAGACGACAGTGCCCCACCACTTGGGTTTGCACCTGCCCACCCAAAGGGGGGCACGTACCGGAGGATGGTGGTCTTCCGCTCGTCGGTGCTCAACCAGCCGCCCAGCGCGAAAGCGGAGTCGTATTTGGGAAGCAGGAAGTTGAAGATGGCCACCTCCTCCTCCTCTTCAGTGCCACGCGATTTCGGATTCGTGCCTTGCGCATTTTTGGCGTACCCTAAATCGTTCAACTTTTGATAGATACGCCTTTCTGTCATCTTTCTCCAGTAACTGTTGGTGGGCCCCTGCTGCAGCTTCCCCCTCGATTACAATCAATCCGTTGCGGCCGCTTTCCCGCCGTTTTTTCAGAGAGCACTTTCCCGCCAATTAGGATCCCAAACAAGTTTCTGGCTCGTCCTCACAGACAGCGCGTAGGATTCCTTCTTTGTGGCGTGGGGTGCCATCGTCGTCGTCGTCATCATCCTCGGGTTCGTTTTCGCTATCGATGTCGTCGAGGGGGCTGCCGGTGGGGTAGGCCGAGGCACAAGAACGGGACAAAAGGGAAGGGATGGTGATAGCGTCAGGTGCCTCAGGCCCATGACGGGCTTGCCACTTACTCTCGAGGACTGCGTCAGGTTCGAAGTAAATTTGAATCTTAAGTTCAACGCCTTAGACCACTCGGCCACGCCTCCTGTGATGGAGGCGGCGGGATTCGAACCCGCGAATGTCGTTTTAGACGGCCCTCGAAACGGGCAGGCAAGACACCTCGACCAACGCACCACGCCCGAGAACAAAACACCAACCAGAAGCGAAGAAGGGACACAGGGAGAGCGCTGTGAAGGCGGTGTATGAGAGAGCGGCGCTACTGCCGGTCTCCATTGTTATCGTGGCCAGCGTCGTCGACCTCAAAGCCGTTGTGTGTTGAAGCTCGTTCCTCGTCGTTGTTGTCTTCGCTGGCTTCCTCGTCGCTCTCGTCGTCCTCGTAATCTCCTTGCTCCATATCCTCAGCTTCGTCCCGGCCCTCCTCCCCGTCGTTCTCCTCGAGCACGTACATTTGGCCGGTGTCGGGGGAGCGCACAAGACGGAAGGCAAAGCCATTCTCGGTCACCTCTCGCCTGGTCCTCTTCCTCTCCCTTTCCTCTTCGCCATGGCCAGCAGCCGCACTGTCGCCCGTCGCGGCGGTCTCTTGTTCTCGTGCTCGACTGTCAGGTCCTTGCTCTGCCTCCTGCACCTCCCCTTCAGGCATCTCTGTGTCCTGATCTGCTTCGCCTGAGCCGGATTTTCTGACCCCTCTCGTAGTAGGTATCGAAGTGCTGCGAAGGATGGACGCCGTAAAACCACTTGACCACCAGGTTGTTTTTATCCTGCACAGCCACACCGATACCAGGCAGCTGTGAGCAAGGGATGAAGAGTGGGAGGAAAGAAAGGAACGAGTGGTCAGAGCCCGTACGTACCACAACTTCCAAATAAGCTCTGCCCCACCTTGGCCGCTTATAGCCTGTGTCCGCCAAATGCATCTACAAGCAAGCCAGGGTTAGCCAACCAACGCTCGTCACCACAGCTGCTGTGAGGGAGAGCAGCTGCAGTACCTGTCCTTTGCCTCGATCGCCCTTGGCAGCCATCGTCATCCTCCACGTGGGTTTGCCCGCTGGTACGTTGGCATCACCTGCATTGTCAAAGTAAATAATTAATTGCTGGGTAAGCGGGGGAAGGGGAAGAAAAAGCTGGAGGAGGTCGACATCGGTGGAGGGGTCACCCGTGATCTTGGTGGCAAGCACGCGGAAGCCTCTGTGTGAGATGTGAACCAGCTCCTTGCCGTGCGAGCGATAGTCGCCGATCCAGCGGCCGTCGAGGTCCGGACACCCGAGGCACTGCCTGTAGAACTGCTTCCAATCTCTGGTCTCTTGCTGCTGCTGTGATGCCTCCTCGCGCTGAATTGTGTGCTCGTCCTCCTGCGTGTTCTTCGTGGTTTCGGCTTCACCTCCGCGTTGGGGCAGCGGTGAGAAGCCAGTGTCACCTGCGATTGCGTCGACTTCGGTCTCGTCCGCGTCCACGTCCTCTGTCTCGGTGCTGTCCTCGTCATCGGCGTGGGTCTGCGTGAACCTGTGAATGAGCGCGATCAGGCGCAGCAGTGCCTGCTCGTTCCCACGACTCACTGCATCCTCCAGCTCATCCAACGTCACTGATATAAGAGGGCAAATGGGTTAGTGCCGTGCATCTGTGTGGCGCGTCACGTGAGGCGTGTCGCGTACGTTTGTAGTTCTGTTCGTCGGGGACTACGCATTCCTGCTCCGCCAAAGGCGCCCCCTCGAGATAGTGAGGGAATTCGCTGAGGCATCTGATGCACCCGATTTGTCAGCAAGCTGGTGGCGCGAAGGAAGGCGAAGAGCGACCGTACTTGAGTTTCCACATGACCGGCTCCTCAATCATGGCGCACCAGCTTGGCGAAACCCGCATGGCGGCCGCCAGCGAGCGCAGATCAAGTGCCAAGAAGATGTGTGTTTGAAGCTCGGGTGGCAGCTGATCGAACGGGAACAACCCGACGGGGTCTGGATCATCATCACCATCATCTGCCTGCCGTGGTGTGCGGTGTGCTGCCGGCCAGTCCATCTCTGCATCGTTCGCTCCCTCTTCCGCCCCAAGTAAAATCCAGGCATGAAAAAGCCAAGAGAAACGGAAGAGAAAACGACATTTCATTCTGCAGAATTCTTTTGCTGTCCGACCGGACTTGAGAAATTTCGTCTGCACCAAATTGTCACACGTGTTCAGAGGAAAAACCCCGTCCGTGCATGTGCCCGCCAACCGAAATCCAGTTGGAATCGGTGGTCGACGGTTATATCCTCCCGCGCACGCAAAGCATGCACATTCCGATCGGTGTTTGGCCGGTGATGAACACGTGCGATGCGCCGTGACACCGGAGAACGGACGTCCACTCGCCGTTGGCAGGCGCAAGGGAAGAAGGGCCACAGCCAAAACGGCGCCGCTCACCTTGCTTCGCGCTTGTCTCTCACGCTCACCTCAACCAAAGAGCTCTGTCCTCTGAAGAGTTAGCCTCTCCACAGCCCGCCGCAGTCCGCAGAGTCCTCACCTCCTTTGGTTGCGAGAGACCAGCACACACACCACCGACTCGCCACAACAACCCTCCAACAAACCACCAACGTCGAGTTTCGTCAAAACGCGGAGAGCGAACAAAGAACGAAAGCGAAAGCGAAGACGAGGGAAGATGAGGCAACCGAAGAGCGTGTGTAGGGTGCAGAGGGACCAGGCCCAGGGTGGCGAGGCTTTCGAGGGTGGCGCGCCCGCGCAGGCTCCCTCGCGCGTGCTCAAGCGAGCCGTGAGCTACCTCGAGCGAGTCAAGCGCACCTTCGCCGAGCGACCCGAGGTCTACCGCGCCTTCCTCGCCGTCATGCACGCCTTCAAGGAACAAAGGTAAACTCCCATCCCATCCCTTCCTTTACATCTTTCTCTTCCATCGTCCGTGGCTTCTCTCCTTCCTGGACTTCTCCTCCTTCCTTTCCAGTTCTATTTTAGTCTTCTGTTGGTTGGACGACCCCGGGTTATCTAATAGTTTATTCGGACTTTTTGCTGGATAACAACCGCCAATCCCAGCGCGTCCTCTGACCCCCAACTTCCTTCGTGTGCGTGTGCGTGTCGTCCACGTAAGGGTGGAGATCACGGGCCTGGTGACGCAGGTGTACCAGCTGTTCGAGGGACATCCCAACCTGCTCATCGGCTTCAACACCTTCCTGCCGATCGGCCACGCGAGCGGCGCCAAGCCGACACACCCGGCCATCGCCGCCGATGCTAACGCCTCGGACGAGGTGCTAACCGAGCAGCCGGCCCAGCTGCAGACCGTCACGGTCTCGACGGGCTGGTGAAACGACATCTCACCAGCCAAGAAAGAACGAAAGCGAAACGCGAAAGCGAAACCGCGAGGACGACGATGGGCGGCAAGCCGGGTGCTGTAGATCGCGAGGAGGTTGGAAGGAGGCAAAGGACGAAGAGGGAGTGAAGGCTACGGAGTTCAGGAGGAACGAGGACGCTAACAGGCAGGCAGGCAGGCAGGCAAGGATGCTGGATGCAGTCCGAGCTGGAAGCGAGACCCAGAGATACATTCGCAGAGGGGCACGACGAGGCCTCAGCGACAGCGAATCGACAGCCGGAGAAGAGAGCTGCGCGGGGCAGTTTTGTAAGGTCGACGACGACGGCGCGGAAAGGGCGGCCCTGTCCTGCATCGGTGTGCGTCATCTTCTGCAGAACGGCGTCTGAGCTCGCAGGAGGACGAATGGGCTCCCGGCTGCCCCTCCGTCACAGTTCGCGCGTGCTCCTGCGCGCTCTCTCTTTCTCTCCCTCGTCGTCCCTCCTGCCTAACCGCCAGGGTACCAAGAGCAAATGTATCTTTAATTACCACCCACCGTGCCCTCGCCTCCCCTCTCTCCGTTATTCCACACCTCCTCGTGGTGTTCTTCAACTTCTTCTGTCTCATCTCTCCTCGCTGGCCGAGGGAGTCTGCGGGGTATCGAGGTACTTCTTGAACCAGTCGCGGGCCTGGCGGGCCACCTCTTCCAGCTTGCCGGGCTCCTCGAACAGGTGCGTCGCTCCCGGTATGATCCTCAGCTCCTTCACTGCTCTCACCACCGCAAACACATCACATGCCGTGTCAGTGGTGACTGACTACCGGTTTGGTGATGGTGGCGCAGGTTGGGACCAAACCTGGAGCGGTGAGCTTGTCGAGCGCGTCCTTGTTCATGTCGATCACGGGGCCGTCCCAGCCACCCACCAGGAGCAGCGTCGGCACGATGCAGTCACGCAGTGACTTGCCTGCACAGCGCATTCCGTCATCATCATCATCATCGTCAGGCTCGATCTCTTCTTCTTCGACTTCATCATCAACGGACCTGCGAGGTCGGGCCGGCCGCCGCGAGACACGACGGCCTTGACCTGCGGATCGCCTTTGAGCCGCGCAGCTGCTACGATGGCCGCCCCGCCGCCGGTGCTTGCGCCGAAGTAGCCCACGTTGAGGTCCTTCGTGGCATCGGTTCCGCGCAGCCACTTGGTCACGGTGACCATGCGGTCGGCCAGGAAGGGGATGTTGAACCGGAGCTCGCGCGTGACGTCGTCGATCTCCTCCTCCTTGGGCGTGAGCAGATCGAACAGAAACGTACCCAGCCCTCCCTCCTGCATCACCCGCGCCACGTATCTATTCCTCGGGCTGTGTTGCGTGTCGTGTGTTGCGTTGCGTGCCGTGTGTCAACAATTTCAGACCCACTCACGAGAGCGTGGCCGGCACCGCACCTGAAGCGGCCGCTGCCGCTGCCGTGGGCGAACACGACGATGCCCTTGGCGCCGGGCGGAATGTTGAGGTTGCCCGAGAGAAAGATACCGGGCGCGGCCTCCACCCTCACTTCGTCTGTCATCTTCTTCTCTTGCTGTACTGCGTAGTAGAACTGGTGTCTGCTGTGCCACACAGCACACCACGCGAGAACGAGCACCAACGCGGTACAGATTAGCGTTATTCGCGAACCCACAGCCATCCCTCCTGGGCGTGAAGTTGTGGTGCTTGCCTTAGGCTTGTGTTGAGGCGCTCGGCCTGTACTGTGGTGGGTCTTAGCAGCCTGCCGGATGGCCTGGCCAGGGTGTGCGTCCTTCTGAGCATCCCAGGGGGTGGTTCGAGCTGCCCCTCTCCCTTTTTGGCCAATCGTTAATGCAGAAGCCTGTTGCGGGCGAGGTCCCTCGGTCTCTCCACCAGCCCTCCGTCATCGTGTGGGCGACATGTGGCCCGAATTTCTCCGGCAGCAGAAGAACTCACCAACGCCACCACCGCCATGTCAACGCCAGCTGCGTGCTGTGCACCTCTGAATTCATTGCCTTTTGGAGAACGATGCACGCTTTTCGGGTTCAGTTGATGGTTCAGTTCGGGGTGTAGAAGTCGCAGACGTAATGGACGTCGTAGTTGGGGAAGGGCTGGTAGGTGCAGCTGCCGTAGGCACCAGCGTAAGCGCCAGCGCCGCCCACAATGGACACAGTCTGGGGAACGGACTCGAAGGTGGTGGCGCCCAAAACGACCAGCTGGTCGGCGCCGCCGTTGTAGAAGTGGGTGACGTGGCAGAGCTGGTAGAGGGGACCCTCGTTGTTGACGGCCGGGGTGATGGTGCACTGACCAATGTCATAGCCCACCACCTCGCTCTTGTCCTCGTCCCACAGCTGGTTGGCCCACACGTCTAGAGTGCCATGGGGGTACCAGCAGAATGGGAAGTTGAAAAAGACCTAAACGATGACGTGGGTGGGTTCGGGGGCACAATACCGGTCATGAGGGGAGCGCTCTCTTCGGAGCCGAAGCCAGGGGTGGCAACGTCGGTGGTGGAGACCTCGAAGACTCTGATAAGGTGGTGCTGCGGGCCGTCGGAGCTGGAGCCGGAAGCGGCGGGGATCATTCCCTCAAAGTTGAAGTTGATCGCGGTGTCACTGCCCAGCGAGCCGCACACGGCGAACGCCAGAAGGGCGAGCGTGAGGTACAGATGCAGTGCGCACTTCATCTTTATCGTCAAGTGCGGAGCTGGAGACGAAGAAACACTTGAGCAGTCCTCTTGGGTCGTAAGACCGTAAACAGGCGCAAACCTTACAAGGCAAACAAGTTCATTACTCTGAAAAGGGAAGCGGTCGAGCAGCAGGCCCCTGGGGCGTGAACCGCGAGACTTAGTCAAAGGACGAAACACTGAGCCTCCTTCCCTTTGTTCTTATTCGGCGCTTGGTGCCGTCGGACGGACCCGAGCTGAGGTACTTCATGCGCGCCTGCTCAGCGCCCACCCAAATTAACAGCAGTTGGGGTAAGGCATGGTGCCACCATGGTATCTTGTGGGGGGGGGGTGTACCCGGTACGACTCTAGGATTGGCATGGGCAGCCCGCTCATGTCCTGCGCCGAGGCCTCTGCGCGGAAAGAGCGTAAGATCAGCGCAGGGACATGACAATCACAGAAAGAGGGGGGGGGGGAAGAAGGTCAGGGGAAATACCGGCGTAGCCCTGTGCCCCGACTTCCTCGGCGAGCTTACGGCCCTGGTTGTGCGAAGGAGGATAGCAACGATGAGCGACGGGGCGGGGGGATTGATTGAATGGTCGCCGGTACTGTGAACATCGCACGCCGCCAGCATGATGGATGGAAAGAGCAACGCACCTCCTCTTCCGTGATGACAGAGGAGCCCGCCACACGACGCAGGTCCGTCTTGAGGGCCAAAATGATGAACGGCTTGGAGTGCGTCTCCACTTCGGGCACCCACTGCGGGGTACCGACACATGCGCGTGTCAGTAGCTGCGGTGTCGTGTGTAGAAGGCTGTGACTACGCATGATGGCGTTTTTGTACCTTGGTTCTGACGGAGGTGTAGGATTCGGGGTCATCAACAGCAAAGCAGATGACGAACATGTCGGTCGAACCGGCTGCCAGAGCCCGCAGCCGCCGGTAGCTGTCCACTCCCATGCTGTCCCACAGCGCTGTGTCCGGGGAAAGTCAAGCGTCAGCCAGTGTGGCGCAGTCGCTAGCAGATGATGAGCGTGAGCAACATGTGGGATTGTTGCGTACAGACGCATACTGTGCGACCGTCGATGGCCAGCGAGAGCTCCCTGTTCTCATTCAGCATGGGCACGTGGAGGGGGAACGCGTGCTCCGTCGCAGTGATCAAGTAGCTCGTCTGCTCGTGACACCGTTGCAATGTCACACCGGTCATCAACCACTTGGTTCAGATTGCTGCGCAGCTATGCTCGACGATGGTCGCGTACCTTGCCCACCGTGTCGTCGCCCATGAACACCAGTCTGATGTTTTGCGAGTGCAGGTTCTCTCGTGCGGCCTCCTCGCTACGCGCTTCCCGCAAATTGTCTGCGTGGTGCGGCCAAGCCAAGCTTACGGGTCAGGCGGACACAGTGGCAAGGTTCAAAATTCAAATTGGGAAGGGCGCGGAGTACCGATGACGGGCGTGAGCTCGGCTAGGCTCGGCAGGAACGAGAGCAGCGCGTTGTCGAACGTGGAGCGCAACGCAGCGTCTCCACATTGCAAATGAATCGAATCCAGTGCCTGGAAGGAAAAGGGAAACGTTAGGCTTGTGACGGGAAGGGAAGCGCATGATATCAGTGGATTGATGATATGCAGAGAGGGTGGATCGGTACGCGGAGCTTCTGGACAATGTCGCTGTAGGCCGCAACGGCGGGCGGCGGGGCACCGGCCATCGCCTGCGCCAAGCGTGCGCACAGGCTCTGCCGCAGCGAATGCCACGTCAGCTTCGTCGCAGCTCGAGCGCTTGAAGGCGAGGTTCCGACATCGTCCGTGAAGGGCGCCGCCGATGATGACGACGACGAAGTGGAGGAGCCTGAGGTCACCGCTTGAGCTGAGGGCCACGCGGTCGCCAACGATGGAAGGTAGTGGCGGAGAGCGTCGGCAAGATCGGCAAATTCAAACCGCAGGGCCAGTTGGCGCAGCTTGGTCGCCAGCTTCGTGATGTGGGCATCATCATCGTCGCTTTCGTCGTCGTGGCGCGCAGCCCCACCGGCAAGGTTCGTGGCTGCGCGGTAGGACTTTAGCGCCTTCAGAAGCACCGCCAGCTGGTGGCCCGGGAGCTGGGCGCGCACACTGGCGCTGGCCTTGATGCTTTCCTCGCTGTGCACGCTCTGGGTATCGGAAAGTTTGAAGAAGTAAGAAATGAACAGACCAGTTTTAAGAAGAACAGATGATCATTTTTACGGTCGTACCGTTTTCTCGTCGTTGTAGATGCCGCTGCTGAATTGGAGGCTGGCCTCGAGGTCCTTGGCCTCGAAGCCGAGCAGCAGAAGGCCCGCCAGCTCGTGCACCGGCGCCAGGTCGGCAAAAAAGAGGGTGACCCGAAAGATGCGCTCTGCCGCCTCGTCGGCGACGGCCTTGTCCTTCTCGTTCCCGTCGCTACATCCCTCCCTCGGCTGCTGCTGCTTGACCTGCACCTGGAAGCTCGAGTACTGAAGCACCGGCTGCATCGATGCGAGGATGTCCTTTAGCGCTCCCGAGATCTCGCCCAGGCCGAAACTGTCCACGCCCTGGTGGGGGTTCACCGACCAAGAAAATGGATGGTAGTCAGATCCAAGCCCCAACTGCTGCAAGAAGCAGGTATGTCGTACCTCTTCGGTGGTGAAGGAGATAGAGAGGATGGCGCTGTCTTCCGACGGCGCACGGAAGTCTTCTCGCCACAAGGCCGCTGCGATGAGAAAAAATAGAGAAATACGATGCGTGAGAAGCAGAGCTAGCTAAGTGCAGGAAGAAGCACGAACCCTGGGTGGGGTCGAGGCTTAGCTTAGCATGAATGACCGCGGCCTCGGCAAAGGGAGTGCCGGCATTGATGTCGACGTCCAGGGTGACGTCACCCGAGTCATCATCGGTCGTTGACGCCTGAGCTGCGCTTCGGGCCTGGGCGAGGAAGGTCGTCCACGGCTGCAGCTTGGCGAGCGGGCTGACTGCGCTCCATTTCTCGCCCGGCTTTTGGTCTTGCTTGGTCAGCTGTGCTCCGGGACAACGTAAACTAACTTTCGTGAGCACGCGTACTACCACCACACCCGCTTGATGCTTACCAGCCGACCCACACCACCACCACTACCACCACCACCACCACCACCACCACC
>CDFC01057832.1:368-13354 GCA_000826385.1 Acanthamoeba rhysodes | reverse complement strand
CCTGCGAAGCCCAAAAGAACGAAAGCGGAGAAGAAAGAGGCAAGAGAGAACGGAAGAACGAAAGCGACATGGGGACGGAGTAATGAAATGACTGACCCACGACGCGCAACGTGGGGATATACAGCATTGACGGGCGTTCGACCGAGCCGCAGCTGAACACGCCGGGTGGCGACTCCGGCGAGTTCATCGTGGCGCTGGCCGTCTACGAGCGCGAACTCCAGCAGGCCGACCCCTCTGCGGCGCTCACCCGCGAATCCGTGCGCGACCTACTCAATGAGTACTTGGGCAACGTCAACCGCGTCCGACGCTGGTACCTGCACTCCGACCTGGTACGCGACGCCCGTTCCTTCATTCTTTGCGCTTCGCTGTTCGTTCTTAGCGCGAAGAGCGCGTGGCCTTGACACGCTTGTTTGATGGTTGCAGCCCACCTTGGCCAAGCTGCGGGCGGCGCTTAACGATTCGAGCTTTGACCCGAGCGGACCGGTACCCGCGGAGCAGCAGGAGGCTGCTCTCGCGCTGCTCCTGCAGCCCGACTACGTGGGCTGCCCGCACATCCGCCTGATGATGCTCAAGCCGAGCGAGTACGAGGTGCGGACGGAGATCACCCAGTGGTACCTGGCCGCGTTCTACGACTTCATGTGGAACCACGAGGAGGGGTCCAAGTTCAACCACATCACCGACCTCGAGGAGCTCGATGGCGCACACAACGAGCGAGCCGTCGTGCGCCTGTTCCCCAACTACCAGCGCGTGGTCGACACCAACTCCGACGTATGTCTCCCTGACCCCAAGTTGCAATCGTGGCGATTTCTCTCGAGCCTTATCGCTTCTATTTGTTTGCGTCCGTACCAGTGCATGGCGAAGGCTCCGCTGATTGCGCCAGCCACGAGCAAGGACTCGATGTTCATTTACCACGAGGGCTTCGTGGAGCTGGGCCTGCGCAACGACATTGGCCTCTTCTTTACCGAACGCCTGGCTAGCACCTCCCCCACGAGCTTTGTCATTGAGGTACGCATTCCATCGCACAGGTGTGTGTGTCGCGCTATCATTGCCCCCTCTCGCCGGCTGACGCATGATGGTGCAACAGGTCGGGAGGATTGTCGACGTGCAGATGACTCTGACCACGTCGGCCGTGGGTGCGGCAAACACGGCCTACACGGCTGAGCTGCTCATCGACGAGCCCGACGCGTGGGAGCCGCCCATCCCCGGCGGTGAGAGCGGCATGGTGGCCTTCTCGATCACGCTGATGGTCTTCCTCGGCGTACTTCTCGGCGCCGCCGTCGTCATTGGCCTCCGACAGCGGAGACACGAGCTCGAGTACTACGGCGCCTGAGCCGCCACACTGTTGGGCCAACTGGAGCACGCTCTGGTGGAACAGACCGTTTACTGTGTTTTTTTTTCTTTTTGTTTTTGTTTGTTTTCTTTTTGTGGCCCACTGCGTCCGCACATCGGCAAGTTGGCAAGATGAGCCTGCTGCCTCGTGATTCGATCAAGGTGATCGCCGAAAGCGTCGGCATAGAAAACCTGAGCAATGAGGTTGCCGTTGGCTTGGCGTCCGATGTGGAATACCGATTGCGCGAAATCATTCAGGCATCCCCCCTCGTCAATTTGACTTGTGCCGCGTTCAATGGGGGCCTCCTTCTCTAAGCTAGTGCACTGCAGGAGGCGATCAAATTCATGCGCCATTCAAAGAGGGAGAAGATGACCACAGAGGACGTGAACAACGCCCTTCGCCTGCGCAACGTAGAGGTTTGTCCCTATGCCTATTTGAGTTCAATCTGCGCCTCTCTGCATCCATGGCCAAGCGCCCTTCCTTACACTTCTTTGCATTAGACACTCTACGGCTTCTCAGGCAATGAACCGCTCAAGTTCGTGAAAGCCGGTGCGCAACCTCTACCATTGCTTCTCTTCTAGCTGCACCCTTCATCAGCTATGCACCTCTGGATTGACTCCTCGTGCTACTCCTTTGCCGTCTCCTCTTTCTCGCGTCCTTGCAGTGGGTACGAAGGACCTGTTCTTCATCGACGACCGGGAGATCGACTTCACCGAGATCATCGCGTCGCCCCTCCCCGAAGCCCCGCGCGAGAGCTCCCTCTCGGCACACTGGCTCGCCGTTGAGGGCGTTCAGCCGGCTATCTCCCAGAACCCCACTCTCCAGATCGAAACAGGCGATGCCGGTACGGACTCGATGTGAACGGATGCCTGCTTTGGTCCCTTTAGCGCACTCATCATCTTCTTCTTCATCCAGCGCTCAAGCGAAAGCGGGCCGCCGCTGCAGAGAGCGACCTGCAGGTGCGGCCCATCGTCAAGCACACGCTGTCAAAGGAGCTCCAGCTCTACTACGAAAAGATCACCAAGGCTGTCAAGGGTGCCTGCTCCTCGTCCCCCTCGTTTTTTCTGATTCGCAACTGAAAGAGAAAGCTTGGGCTCACGCTCGACAGGCACCAGCGAAAAGGTGGCCACAGCAGCTCTGAACAGCCTTGCGACAGACCCTGGCATCCAACAGCTTCTGCCCTACTTCACACAGTTCATATCGGACGAGGTATGTGCGCTCGGCTTGTCCCGCACCTCAACACCACAGCTTAACAATTACTATTCCCTGCAGGTGACGCACAATCTGCACAACCTGGCTTACCTGAAGAACCTCATGCGCATGGTCCGGGCACTCCTGCAGAGTAACAATCTGCACATCGAGCCCTACGTACGTCTCCTCCTTTCTCACGATCTCTTTGAGAGAATGCACTTTGAACTCACTCTCGTTCGTTGACGTCACGTCACTTGGCGAAAACAGTTGCATCAGCTCATGCCGCCCATCTTGACGTGCCTTGTCGGGCGCCGTCTGTGTGAGAACCCAAACGAAGACCACTGGGAGCTGCGAGACTATGCCGCTTCTCTAGTCGCTCTCATTTGCCTCCGGTACTTTGCACTCTCTTCATTACCTTTTGCTTTGCTCTGTCGCGTGCGCGTGCTGACATGGCTCCACTTGCCCTCAGGTTTGGGAAGGCATACACGAATCTGCAGCCTCGCATCACGAAGACGTTGATCAATGCGTTCTTGGACCTGTCGAGGCCGCTCACCACTCACTACGGTGCGATCGTGGGGTTGAGCTCACTCGGGCACTACGTCACGCAGCTGCTCATCCTGCCCAACCTCAAGTCCTACCTCACGCTCCTCGAACCCGAACTCAACGGCACCAACGCCATCCGTCGACTCGAGGCCAAGAAGTGCTACGGCGCGTTGTTGGTACGCAACACACTACGACACACCGCACGACACACGTCGGGTTCTCATTTCGCGTCTTGTCTCTTACAACGTACCATCTCAGAAAGCGGCAGGGCGCTATCTGGAGCAGAGTACGTCGACCGCGTATGCGGCGGCCAGGTCTCTGGCCGTCAAGAAGGAAAGAGAGGACGGCGCGGAGAGCAACGGGAAGGAGGACGGCATGGAGATGGAGGACGGAAGCGGCGGAAGCGAGAAAGAAAGCAAGAAGGGAAAGGAGAAGATGAAGGAGGAGAAGCAGAGCAACGGCAGCGCAGCAGAGGGGACCCCACCGGCCATCCCCGCCGCCATTGTGCCGCCGCCCGAACACAGAGCCGCGCTGGAGAAGCTCATGCCCGACCTCACCACCCACTACCGGGAGCTCTTCGACATCTTCGGCGAGAGCCTTTCCTCCTACCTCTTCCAGGGCGTCTCTGCCCCCATCTGCGACGCCTTCCTCTGAACCGGCGAGAGGAAGCAGTCTGTGTTTGGCCAAAAGAAAAATTTCGAATTCCAGGAATTCATGAATTGATTTTGATTTTTGGCGCGAAAGAGAAGTCAAGAGGCGGGAAACCACAAGCCAAACATCTCGTAGCAGAAGAGACAGGAGCAGGCAGAGGATGCCACAGTCAGGCCGAATCGAGCGAATTGAGGTGAGTGGATTGGCAAAATTATCATGGAAGACAAGGGCCAATTGATTTAACAGCTGATTAACTGTTAATTTCTTGAATGGAAGGTGTTCAACTTCAAATCATACAAAGGCGAACAGACCATAGGCCCATTCCACAAGTTTAGCGCCGTAATTGGTCCCAATGGCGCCGGTATCTGATTGCCCCTCCCTTCTTTATTCTAGGCCTGCTACTGACGCTGGTGCATGGTTCAGGCAAATCGAACCTCATGGACGCAGTGAGCTTCGTCCTCGGCGTAAAGACGAAGCAGCTGCGCGGCACGCGATTGAGAGATCTCGTGTATCGCGTGGAGGGAGACCAGATGGAGGGCACCGACGAGGAGAGAGCGTGGGTGCAGCTGGTCTTCCTTCACGGACCAGAGGGCGAGGAACGAGAGCTGCTCTTCCGGCGCGAAATCACACCAGCCGGAAGCAGCGAATATTCAATCAACGGCAAGGTGGTCTCCTGGGACGCGTACGATGCCCGCCTTCAGAAATTCGGCATCCTAGTAAAGGCGCGCAACTTCCTCGTCTTTCAGGTACCCGTTTGATGGCCTTTTGTTTTTCATTCTTTTATTGTTGCAATCACCGTTATTTATTATTATTATTATTAAAAATATTCACCGTATGGTGCCTTTTTGCTTCCTCATCGCGCCGCTAGGGAGACGTTGAAAGCATCGCGTCCAAGTCGCCAAAGGAGCTGACCGCCCTGATAGAGTCCATCTCGGGCTCGGACCAGCTCAGCGAGGAGTACGACCGTCTCGCCGACGAAAAGAACAAGGCCGAGGAGAACACCATCTTCAACTTTCAAAAGAGGAAGGGTATCTCTGCCGAGAAGAAGCAGTACAAGGAGCAGAAGGAAGAGGCCGAGCGATTCAATGAGCTCGTCAAGACCCAGGTTCGCGTTCCCTCCGTGCCAGCCTTTCTCTCCCTCATTTCTGCTGCGAGAACACTCGGTTCTAAGCGCTGACGCTCTTCTTAAAACGACAGAGGGACGTTTTGCTGGAGTACATGCTCTTCCAATTCTTCCACATCGAAAAGAACCTGAGCAAGGACAGGAAGCTCGTCGAGAACGGAAACAAGCAGCTCGAGGACCTCGACAAGTCGCGCGACGACGTCGAAAAGCGCTTCAAGAAGATGAAGGCGCGCCAGGCCAAGTCCCACCAGAAGACCCTCGATCTCGAGAAGCAACTGCGCCAGAAGGAGCGCGAGCTTCGCAAGAAGGTTCGAACGCAAACCGACAATCTGTCATCACCTTCTGCTTGCAAGCAGTGTCTTACTGACCTGTGTGCTGCTTTTGAACTCCTTGTGACAGTCGCCCGACCTGATCAAGAATCAGGAGGAGATCGCGCACATCACGCAGCGCTTGGAATCTTCCGTCAAGTCCGCCAAGAAACATCAGGCCGATTTTGACGAGCAGCGCAACGAGATCAACGCCCTCGAGACCGAGCTTCGCGAGGTGCGCAAGAAGGCAAGCGACTTCGAGGCCCAGGTGCAGGAGCGAGAGGCGCAGGAGAAGCTCGTGCTCTCCGAGGAGCAGCAGGAGGAGTACAACAGGAGGAAGCAGGAGGCCGGTCGGGAGACAGCCCCGATCAAGCAGGAGCTGGAGGGCTTGATCCGTCAGCAGCGGCTGGACTCCGAGATGCGGGACACCAGCGAGGCCAAGGTCAGGGACCTGCAGGCGCGCAAGAAGCACCTCGCGGAGACCGAGGAGCAGTACGAGCGCCGGTACTCCAAGGTGCAGGAGTTCATCGACCAGACTGAGGCGAAGAAGCGGGAGCTCGAGGAGGAGCTCGCCTCCGTCTCCGCCGCCAACAAGACAGCCAGCGAGCAGCAGGAGAAGCTCATGGCCCAGCTGGAGGACATTCACGAACAGCTCAACGAGGCCAAGGTCGACATCCGCTCCGATCAGAGAGAGATCCGCTTCCGGGAAGCCCTGGAGAGCATGAAGCGCATCTTCCCCGGCGTGATCGGCCGCATGGTACTTTCCTCATGCGCGCTTCTATCTTTTACGGGTTCGAGCCTTACTATATTTTCTTTTGCAAGGTCGATCTTGTGGAGCCTCAGGC
This sequence comes from Acanthamoeba rhysodes, assembly GCA_000826385.1. Taxonomy (NCBI): domain Eukaryota; phylum Discosea; order Longamoebia; family Acanthamoebidae; genus Acanthamoeba; species Acanthamoeba rhysodes. Next base: position 7,363 of record CDFC01057832.1, on the reverse strand, counting down.
GCGTCAGTACCACGTCGCTGTGTCGGTGGTGCTGGGAAGGAATATGGAGGCCATCGTGGTTGACGACGCCAAGACTGCCGAGGAGTGCATCAACGTACACACCTCTTCTCTTTTTAGGAATGTACGTGGGTGCTGGGACGCGTTGCTCATGTGGCAAGTGTTTATCGCCCAATACAGTATTTGAAGGAGCAGCGTGTGGGCACGGCAACGTTCCTGCCGCTGAGCTCGCTCAAGGTGAAACCCATCCACGAGCGTCTGCGCAACCAGCTGGCGACCAGCAAATCGGCCAAGTTGATCATCGACCTCCTCAAGTTCGACAGTCGCATCCAGAAGGCCGTACTCTACGCCGTCGGCAACACGGTCTATTGTGACACCCTTGACGAGGCCAAGACCCTCGCCTTCGACCGTGCCCAGCCGCTCAGGAGTACGTTACCGCTCTTTTTTCTTCACGCACGCACCGTTCTAACCAACACCTGCGTTGGTTGTGTTCTTATTAGCCGTCTCCAAGAACGGCACGCTCATCAGAAAGTCTGGTCTGATGACCGGTGGCCCGGGCATCGGCGCGAAGGCCAAGAAGTGGGACGAAAAGAAGGTCGAAGGCCTCAAGAAGAAGAGGGACAAGTACATCACCGATCTGCAGGAAGTGGGCCGCACGCTCCGCGGCGTTACGAGAGAGCAGCAGCTCACGTCCCAGGCCCAGGGTCTCCAGGGCCGGCTGGACAACTTCAAGATCGACTTGGGCCTCACCAAGGACAAGCTCACCCGCACTCGCGAGGAGCGCGAGTCCGTCGAAGCTGAGATCGAGACGCTGGAGGAGCAGCTGGCACGGCTCACCAAGGCGATCGAGGCCCGCGAGGCGACGATCGCTGCGCAGACCGCGCGCATCCACGAAATCGAGGACGAGCAATTCCGGGCGTTCAGCGAGCAAGTGGGCGTGACCAACATCCGCGACTACGAAGAAAAGCGCGAGGCCTGGGAGAAGGAGAAAGCCGAGAAGCGCCTCATGTTTAGCAACCAGATCTCTCTTCTCGAGAATCAGTACGCTCACCCTTCCCTAGCAGCACACGCCGCACACCGCACACACGCACGGAACGATCGCTCACCGGCAGAACCGATCAACAACAGGCTCAAGTACGAACAGAACAGGGACGTGGAGACCAGTCTGAACAACCTCAAGCAGCGGATCAAGGACGACAAGGCGGCGCTCAAGGAACTGGAGAAGAGCATCAAGGTGCTGCAGAAGGAGGAGAACAAGGAGAAGAAGGAGACAGACGAGCTCAAGCAACAGCGAGACGAGTCCAAGAAGGAGGTTGAAAGCCTTGAAGGCGAGCTGCAGGACATCAAGAAGACACTCAACGGTCTTATCGAGCAGGCCGGAAAGCAGCACAAGCACCTCACCGCCCTCGTACGACGTCGTCTTCTCTTCCCTTCTTTTCTCTTTTGACTCACCCGCGACTTGGCTCTCTTTTTTCGCACGCAGGAAACGGAAATGGACCAGCTGCGTATGCGAAGGCACAACCTCTACCAGCGCTGCAAGGTCGACAACATCGCCCTTCCCCAGCTGACCGAAGAAGGCGCCGAAGGTATGCGTCTCTTTCGAGATTTCTTTGTTTTTAACAATTAATTGTTCGTTCCGTTGGGTTTGCCAATGACTCACGTCCTCCTTGCGCGGCCTGCAATGCAGAGATTCCGTCGCTCGGAGTGGAGTTCCCCAGCGAGGAGATGGAATTGGCGACTCAGGACGTTCGCGAGATGACCGAGAAGGAAGATGACATCAACTTGGACTTCTCTAAGCTCAGCAAGAAGCTCCAGACCGTACATGCGCCTTCATTCGCTCTGCAGGCAGAAGAACCGCGGCCGCCTTGAAGGCCCGTGCTGACTGTGCCCACGTGCGATGTGTTTATTTTACAGATCCCCAAGGATGAGGAGGCGCGCGTGAAGCAGGAGCTCGAGCAAAAGCTGCAGGGCATCAATTTGGCAATGCAGAAGATGGCGCCCAACCTGCGCGCGACAGACCACTTCAACGAAGTCGAAACACGACTCCGCACCACCGAGGACGAGTTCGAGGATGCTCGTACGCGCGCCAAGGAGGCCGCCGAACGATTCGCCACCAAGAAGCAGGAGAGATACGACACGTACGCGCCTGGACTTCTCAGGACACACACACACACACACACACACACACACACACACATACACACCACACGATCGTTGACACCTCGCCACGTCGCAAAAAACGACAGGTTCATGAAGGCGTACAACCACATCGCCGAGAACATCGACACGATCTACAAGGCGCTGACTCGCAGCACGTCGCACGTGGGCGGCACGGCCTTCCTCAACCTGGAGAACCCGGACGAGCCCTACCTGCACGGCATCAAGTACAACGCCATGCCGCCCCTCAAGCGATTCCGCGACATCGAGCAGCTCTCCGGCGGCGAGCGAACCGTGGCCGCGCTCGCCCTTCTCTTTGCCATTCACAGCTACCAGCCGTCGCCGTTCTTCGTGCTCGACGAGGTCGACGCGGCGCTGGACAACCACAACATCGCCAAGGTGGTGCGCTACATCCGGTCGCGAGTGGAGGACGACGATCTGCAGTGCATCGTCATCTCACTCAAGGACACCTTCTACTCGCGCGCCGACGCCCTCGTTGGCATCTACCGAGATCAGGTGCGCACCTTTTTTTTCACACGATTTCGTTTCGTTCTTCGGCTCACCAATTGCTCAATTCATCAGGACTTGGACTGCTCTGGCACGGTCACGTTGTCGCTGGAGGACTATCCCGATGGCAAGACCGACGAGACCTACTGAGAGAGAGAGAGAGAGAGAGTGGCAGTTGGTGTGTTGTATACAAAAGAGAAGTTCATCCCGAACGTGACCGTGCTTGTGTGTGTCGTGTGTCGTGTGCGTGTGTGCGTGTCGTGCGTGTTACTGTCAACACCGGTTTAGTTGATCCGTATGGGGGCGGAAGCGACCTGCGCGTGCTGTACAGCCCCACTCCCCTCCACCCCCTCGCTCTCCCCGGCACCTCCTCCTCGCTTTCGCTGCGGTCGTGTGGTGGTGGCCGCGGCGGTGGGAGGGGCGATGCCGCGGATGCGCGCTAGGCGGCCGGACAGCGGTGGGAGCACGATCAGGAGTCGCAGGACCAGGACCAGCAGCGCCGGGGCCACGGCGAGCACGGAGACGGGCGGCAGCCAGTGGCGGTCGGCCCAGAGCGCGACGGCGGGGAGGTCGCCTAGGGCGAAGCTCATCAGAAGGACGTGGATCGAGGCCAGCGCGAGGCCGACGTGGCCCAGCTTCGACTGCATGAAGTCCCACTCGCGCCACGACAGGCTCGCGGCGACCGACGGCAGCGAGGTGAGCGCGAGCGCGGCGTAGACTCCGCCGGCCAGGATCGCGGCCAGCATCGAGCCCTGGAACTCAGTGCCCTCGCGCGACACAATGTAGGGCCAGTCGACGAAGAGGGAGTTGGTCAGCAGCGCGGCAACGGCGTGGAGCGCGGCCGAGCCAACGCCGAGCAGGCCCAGGGCCTTGCGAGCGCGGAGCCACGCGTCGAGCCAGTGCGGGAAGGCGCGCTTCATCGTGCCGGTGGCCAGCTGGCGCAGGGCGGCCACGACGCCGGCGCCGAAGGTGAGCGTGAGCAGCGCTAGCGCGTGCCACGCGATGACGACGTTGAACTTGAGCAGGAGCAGGTCGCCCCACCGAGGCTCCTGGCCCGGCCCGGCGGCAAGCCACACATCGCGCACGGCCACGAACGCGTAGGCCGCTATGAGCATCGCGACGCTCACCCAGAACGCAGTGCGCCACTCCTCGAAGAGCTGCAGCGGCCGCCGCTCGATATCGCGCGCGGCGGCCAGCGGGCCGGCGTCTACGGGCCGCATGCCGATGGCGTGCACCAGGCGCGAGACCAGCTCCTTCGCGGCCGGGCGGTCGCCGCACACGAGCACGCGGTCGTCGAGCCGCGCGCCGATCCCGGACTTTAGCGTGTAGGCCGACACCGTATTGAAGGCCTTCACCACATCGACGTCGGGCATCAGCCGCTGCAGCCGCTCCGCGTTCGACAGCTCGGCGTAGTCCTCCTCCTCTTCTTCGGTATCCTCATCCTCCTCTTCGTCGTCGCCGGTTTCAATGTCTCGACGAGGTCGCGCGGGCGAGCGGGTGTAGTGGCGCGGCGAATCGGCCGTGACGAGGTCTTCGATGTCGACCGGCGTGGCGGACGACGATGACGACGCGTGGCACCCGTTGAGGCAGCCGTCGCACTGCAGATGCTGGTGGCCCTCGAGCCTTGCGGCGGTCTCGCTCGAGTGGCTCGGCAGCGCGGCGTAGCCCTCCGGCATGACGTGATGGGCGGCTTTGACCTTCGTCGTGGTCGTGGTCGAGGGCGAGGTGACGCTCTTCGGCCGCTTCAAGCACGACGGGAGCCACGACGTGGGGGAAGTGGAGTCGAGCGGGCTGTTGCTGACATCGATCAGCACGACTCCGCGGCCGGCGATGACCCGCTGGATGCAGGCGGCCATGGCCGAGTGGGCGCCGAGGGGGATGGCCAGCACCACCACGTCGGCTCCGCTCACCGCCGCGCACGGACCCCGCACCGGACAGCCCTGGAGCATCATCGGACACTGTCGCTGCTGTTGAAGTTGCGGTTGCTGAAGCGCGCCGGCCTCACGTTCTGCGCTTCGGCTGCCATAGACCACCTCGATGCCGACGGCGGCGAAGCGCGCCCCGAGGGCCTGGGCGTAGGCGCCGGTGCCGATGATGGCCACCCGGTGGCGGGCCTCGGCCTGGGCCGGCGAGGCCCGCGACGGATCGAACTGGCGTTGTTGACGTGTAGCCATCGCTGGTTTTTTTCTATGATTCCCTATTGGCCCACCCGCCAGTTCGCTACTTTCGATTACCCAAGAATCAAAAGAGGAAGAAGGTCGGAGCTGGTGCACGACTACAGAGCCCTCGAGGGTGGTGGAGAGGAGACGTGAGCGGGAGCGGGGTGGGAGAGCAAACAGTCCCGTGAGACTTCGGGACCGGAGAAATGAGAACGGAACCCGACCGAAAAAAGGCCATGGAGGATTCGTGGCCCAACCGCATCTTTCCTATTTTTTTGGGCCATTGGCGCATAAGACCGAGATCTGGGGCGGGCGGCTTTTTCTGGGTTTGGTAAAGTCCGAAAATATATCCGAGGAAATTTGTTTTCCTGCTGCCTTTCGAGGTGTTTTGGTGTTGCAGGGCACTGATCGGCACGGGGTGGCCCTTGGCGTGCCAAGGTCTCGGTGGAGTTGATGGGTTGTGACGTGCGTGGCGGCTGGGCATGCGATCAGTCTGTAGACGGCTGGACCATTCGGGAACGACGCGGAGAGCCTCTTGTGTCCTGTTTCTCCTCCCCCTCAGCGCAAAGGTTCAACTCTTCGCGAAGCCCTCGCACATGCACTGCCCTACTAGCTCTACACCCAACCCACACGTTAGCCCAGATGGTGCCAGCTCCCATCTCTATGGGAAGGTATGTACAAGCCAAGCCAATGCAATCAGTCTTGTATAGGGCCAACACCAAGAAGGCATCGGCGACTGACCTGTCACCGACCCAGGTGGAGTGGTTGGCCACTGAGATCGGGCGTCTGAGCCTGGTGCTGCAGGGCACCGCGCACAGCCATGCAGAGGCCCGCACGAGCGTGGAGCAGCAGCTGTACCGCAGCATGAGCCTGCTGGACGTCCACACCCGGCAGCTGCTCCTGGCTGGGCCGACCTACGTGGGCGGCGACCACCAAGACGCGCTCGACGGCAGGAAGACCAAGAAGCTCTTCGCCGATCGCGTGTGCGCCGACTGCTGCACCCAATTCACGAGCCAATGGCGCAGCGGACCCCTGGGTCCCTCCACGTACGCTTCCTTCGACCTTGGCTCACCTTACCTTGAATTGGTGCCGTGGTCTGAGGCTCTTTTTCGCGTGTGCCGCGCACACGACACGACCAACGACATGACACGACACACGACAAAGGTTGTGCAATGCGTGCGGGATCAGGTACTGCCGCAAGCGCAAGAGGGAGCACCGACTCCGCGAGGACCGCGGACAAGGCGCCTGGCAGGGCCTGCAGCGTACCAGCATCGGCTACCTCCTCAACTGACCCGCCACTCATGATTGATTAAGAAGCACACACCAGCCATATAAAGTCAAGTTCGGGTCGCCAGGGAGACTAAAGGAGAGACGGGCCTCTGCGTCGTTCTGTACAGCAGCGCTTGAGGCGCCGGGGGGGGGGTGAGTGCGGTGTGGGGGCAGCTCAGGCCGTAGCGAGCTCATGCTCCTCATCTACGCACGGGGGCTCGGGCACTCGTGGCCGCACCACGATTTGGAACGCGTGGCGCGGGTGGAACACGCCCACACAGGGAAACCTGGCGACCACACACACACCGCCGCACGCGCACCGAGACACGAGGTCAGCTCCATTCATCAACGAAGTTCCGGCTGACTTGGGAGAGATTACCAGGTGCCAGTGATGCGCATCCTGCCGCTCACGGCCTTTGAGTTGAGGAAGAACGTCAGCCATCCGAATTCCTCCTCGCGGTAGTCCACCATCACACCTGAACATTCGCGTACCGTGCGTGAGGGCATCGCAGGTGAGTCCAGAGAACGAACACACACACACACACACACACACACGAGCTTTCGTTCAAGGGCGCCGCGTACCAATCTTATCGCCATACTCGTACTTGCCCAGGTGCTGGTGATTACCCTCTAGCGACGGCGATGAATAGAGGGTCCCGTTCCCGCCGTAGGCGTAGCACAGATCGCTGCGAGCACGAACGGGAGCACGATTAACCCGCGGTGGAATTATTGGGACCGAGGCGCGGGAGGGGGTACCTTAGCCACATCAGCATCTTCTCCACCGGCACGGCCTCATCGGTGGAACACAGACCAACGTACGGGTGGTACCGCACCTCATCTGGCAGCGCGCGCGCGCGCGCGCGCGCACACACACACACACACACACACACACACACACACACACAC
>CDFC01057807.1:849-21607 GCA_000826385.1 Acanthamoeba rhysodes | reverse complement strand
GGTAACGCGCGTAGAGCATACACTCCTCCACCACACAACCACACAACCCAACAACAACAGAACTGGGTGGTGGGGTACGGTGCCGAAGCGCCAGCTGGACCCTACAGCTGGCCGCTGGTGGGCATCCTGCCGCGCGTGCTCATCAACAGCGACCGCATCCTGGAGCTCAACCAGGAGGCCCACCTCCACGTACGTTCACCCCTCCAGGCGCTACACCCATTACCACCTCTACTACGTTTGGGACCATCTTCCCCTACGTTCATCTCGACTACGTAGTGGCACCACCTTACCCCCCCCCATGCGCGCGGTGCGGGTAGCACGGGGACGTGTTCTCGTGGCGGCTGGTGCACCTGCGCGGCATGTCGATCGCCGACCCCGAGTGCGTCAAGTGGGTGCTGCAGACCAACTTCCGCAACTACGAGAAGGGCCCGCACATGGCCCACCTCCTGGGCCCGCTCCTCGGCCACGGCATCTTCGTGGCCAACGGCGACGCCTGGAAGCACCAGCGGTATACCACTCCCCCTCTTACCGCAAGGAACGAGACGAGCGCTCTCTTCAACTCATCGTGACTACTTTGAATGCGCGCAGGACGACGGCCAAGCCTCTCTTCCGGACTGAGAGCATCAAGGACATGCTGCCAGTCTTCGTTTCCGGCGCCCAGACCGTGATGGCCACACTTGAGCGAGTTGCTGACGCCGAACCGATAGACCTCCAGAGCCTCTTCATGGCACACGCACACCCATCTCACCACCGCCGCGCCCCGACACTTGCTCACTCTCAACGTCTTTGTTCACTTCACGCGCCGCGAGCAGAGGTACACGCTTGACTCGATCGGGCTTGTCGGGTTCGGCCACGACATCGGTTCCCTCCACCGCCCGGTCGAGTTCTCTTATCTGTACCCACACGCCCTTCCAAACGTGTCATCGTGTTCGTTCTTTTTCGTTCTTTCTTCATTCTTTCGCCCCTGATCTATGCAGGTTCGATAAAGCCCAGGCCGAGATCGACAAGCGGGCCGACAACCCCCTACGCGAGTACGTGCTGGGGTGGGGCGGCGGCCTGGAGGCGGACATTGCCCGAATGGACCAGTTCGTGCTGGACATCATTCGCCGGCGCCGGGCCGAGCCGCCCGACGAGCTGCGCCGGAAGAGCGACCTTCTCTCCCGCTACCTGTGCCTGCGCGACCCACAGGGCCTGCCCTTCTCCGATGCCTACCTGCGTGGTACCCTCCCCTCCATCACTTGCCTCCCCGCACACTCTGTAATTGTGTGTGTGTGTGTGTGTGTGTGTGTGTGTGTGTGTGTGGTGCTTCATTGTTAGATGTGGTGATGAACTTCCTGATCGCGGGGCGAGATACGACGGCCATCCTACTGACGTGGGCGTTTTACCTCCTGGCCCTTCATCCGGAGGCCGCCGATCGGGTGCGCACCTAATACCTACCCGCTTCCTTCCCTCTTTCTCTTCAGTGGCGCGTACCCCAACTCAGACCTTTAGACCTGGTGGTTCGTGCTTTAGGCAATCGACGAGATCGACGAGCGCGTGGGCGGCCGAGTGCCCACCTGGGACGACCTCGGCCAGCTGCCCTACCTCCGGGCCGTGCTCGACGAAACCCTCAGGTACCACCCACCACCCATCACTGTCACCGCCACCAACTGGTATGGTCACGTGCTGGCGGCAGGCTCTACCCACCCGTGCCCAGCAACTTTAAGATGGCGGTGCAAGACGACGTCCTGCCCAATGGCGCCAGGGTGAAAGCCGGCGTGCGTCCCCTCAACACCCCCCCCCACCCCACGTGCATTCAGTCAACGCTAAGCAAACTCAACGCGCGGTCTCCGGTTCAGACTTACATCGGCTTCAACGCGTACACGATACACCGGAGCCGGAAGTGGTGGGGCGACGACGCCGACCAGTTCGTGCCTGAGCGGTGGCTGGACCGGGAGCGCGTGCGCGCGATGCACCCCTTCCAGTACTTCCCCTTCCTGGCCGGCCCTCGGGTGTGCCTCGGCATGCACATGGCCCTCCTCGTACGCCACGCTTCTAGCTCCCCCGGCCATCACCGATGGCCGCTCACCCGATGGTGCCGCTTGGATGGGAGCAGGAGGCCAAGCTACTGGCGGTGATGGTTCTGCAGCGGTTCCGCTTCCGCCTGGCGCCGGGCCACGTCGTGCGGCCAAGGAAAGGTACAGCGCCGCTCCCGCCACTCAAACGTTCAGGCCCGCCGCCATTCACTGCTTGGGGGGGGGTCCAGCCATCACGATGCCAGCGGCCCACGGCCTCTACGCTCACGTACTGGCCCGCTCCGCCGTCGCTCAGAGCTGAGCCCTGATCGAGGCGCGTAGTTGCTTTTTGTTCGTCGTGGTGTGTAGGGTGTTGGATTGGCACTGTGGTGAACGATTGGTTTATACAACATGATGGGCACACGGACGGCCAGCTGCTTGTTCTGCTTGTGGTGTAGTGCTCCAGCAAGGCCTACGAGGGGACAGCGGAGGCGGGCAGGCTTGAGGTGCTGCTCACCTGGTAGTCGGTGTCGTCCACCGTGGCGGCCACGTCGGCGCCCGCCGTCGCCAGCCCGAGGCCCTTGAGCGTGGCCGCCAGCGAATCGATCTCCTCCTTGCGGATCGACGAGCCCCGCCGCCTGCCGTCGTGCTCCTCGCCCCACGTCCCATAGTCATCGCCGCCGTCATTGTAAACCGCGTCGGTCGACGCACCGTAGGCGCCGTCGTCCGCCTCCGCCTCCTCTTCGTCGTATTCGTCTTCGCGCTCCTGTTCGTGTTCGACGGCGTCGAGGTCGTCGTCGTTCCACTGCTCGGTCGTCGGCGCGGGCGACTGGGCACCGGTGCGGCCGACGTCGGCCACGCCCGGCTGGTGGTGATGAAGGCCGAGCGACGCGGGCATGGTGAGGGTGGGCGGCGGGGTCAGCACGCTGGCCATGCCGCCGCTGTTGCCGCTGCCGCTGCCGCTGCCGAAGAAGAGGGCCGGCGCCGATTGGCCGGCGAGGCCCGAGGGGACGCCGTTATTGGTGGAGGCCGTGAAGGGCATGCCGCTGGAGAACGAGCCCGGCGGCGACACGGTCGCCGAGTGGTCCTCGGGCAGGAACTTGTTGGGCTTGTCCACCCTGCACGTGCGCACGCAGGAATGTGAGCGCTCGTGGAACTGTTGGGAATGCGCGGCATGTACGGAATGGAGGAATGGGGAGGACGGTAACACACATACCGGTCGTTGCAGACGACGATCTTGGTCTTGCCGATGGCGAGCACGTCGCCGGGGCGGAGGACGGTGCCCTTCTCGGAGACGGCCTGCCCGTTGACCTTGGTCGAGCCCTTGCTCGCGTCCAGATCCCGAATCATGATCACTCCGTTGTCTGTTTTGTGTTTGGAAAGAAGCGCAGGTCAGCCTCTAACCGTGTGCGTGTGGTGTCGTGTGTCGTGTGCGTGTGCCGTGTGTCGTGTGTCGTGTGTCGTGTGCGTGTACCGGAATAGATGAGGGCCTGACGCTTGGCGCAGTTCTCGTCGGGTACGCAAATGTGGCACGAGCTGTCGCTGCCGACGAAGAGCTTCTTCTTCTTGAGCTTGTGAATGCGCGGCGCCGAGAGAGTGTCCGCACCAGGCAGCCTACACACATGGCATAGGTGGGCACATACCATGCATTGTCAGTTATTATTATTATTCACCGCCAACCAACCGACCGCCTTCTTAAGAAAGGCGGGCGTCGAGCCATAGCCGTACCAGATGGAGAGGTAGGGCTTCGAGTCGAGCTTGAGGCCGCTCTGTGTGCGCGAGATGGCCTCGGTCTTGCTGCCCTTGTTCGACTTCTTGAAGAGGTTGCGCTTCTTGCCGCCGCCGGCCTTGAGCGTCTCGTCGTCGTTGAGCTGGATGTCCTTGCTCTTGCTCATCTCGAAGAAGTTGGCCCGCTCCTTGGGCGTCTCCAGCGTCGACGCCGTCGACGCCAGGCTGATGTTGTTCTGCGTCGCGCTGTCGCTGTGGCCGGCCGACTTGGGCGGCGTTGGCGCAACGTGCGCGGCGGGCGGCTGGTGCTGGTTCTGGTGCTGTACGGGCATGGTGGCGGGCTGGGCCGCGGTGTGGGGCATGGAGAGGGAGGCCATGGCCGAGATCTTGGCGTTGCTACTGCCGCCGCCGCTCTTCTTGGAGGTCTTGTTGCTCTTCTTCTCGCGCTTCTCCTTCTTCTTCTCGCGCTTGCGCTCCTCCTCCTCCTTCTTGCGCAGCTTCTTGGCCTCCTTCTTCTCGCGGCGCGACAGCTCCTTGGCCTCCCAGCTGCGCGGCGACAGCGCGGCGTCGGGTCCGGTCAGTGGCTGTGGCGGCAGGGCAGGCAATTGCGTCGACACGGCAGCGGGCCGGGCTGGCAGAGCCGGCATAGACTGGAAATCGACGGGCAGGGGGACGGGCGTGGGCAGGGCCTCGTCGGTGGGCGCGACCGAGAAGCCGTGCTGGCCGGCGCCGGCACCGCCAGCGCTGCGCGGGGCGGGCGGCGCGGCGCCGGGCCACTGGATGGGCCGGGGCGGGTTGGTCTGGGCGTTGCCGGAGGCGAAGATGCCGTAGCCCGACGAGTTGGGCGGGGAGACGGCCGGCCGCTGCTGCGGGTGCTGGAGCATGGCCTCGGCGCGCTGGCGCTCGCGCTGCTTCTGCTCGGCGAGCTCGCGCTGGATCTGCTCCTTCTCGCGGGCCGCGGCGTCGCGCACCCGCTTGAGCTCCTCTTGCTGCAGCCTGATCTCCTCCTGCAGCCGCTCACTGAACACACGCACGAAAAGCCACATTCGTTTGAGCATTCCTGACACATTGCGCACATGCTGGCTGGGGCGTACCGCTCGATGATGAGCTGCTCCTTGCGCACGAGCTCCTCCATCTCGAGCCGCTTGCGCTCCTCCTCGCGCTTGACGTGCTCGTTGCGGGCCATGGCCAGGGCGTACTCCTGCTGCTTGCGCTCGGCCTCCATGCGCCGCCGCTGCTCCTCGATCTCGGCGTGGATGTGGCGCAGGCGCTCCTGCTCGCGCCAGGCCATCTCGGCCTTGATCTGCTCCTCGCGCTGGCGGATCTCCTCCTCGCGCTCCGCGCGCTCCATGTGCTGTCGGCGCGCCTCCTCCTCGATCTTGCGCTCGCGCTCGCGCACCGCCTGCTCCGCCATTCGCAGCTTCTCAAGCGTGAGCTCCTGCTCCTCCCGCTGGCGCTGTCTGCACCATTAAACCACACACACACACACACACACACACACACACACACACACAACGAAAGTGTTGGTCGTCGAGCGGTTGATGGGGACGAACGAGTGGGTGGGCGGGCGGGCGTGTACCGTTCGATGGCCTCCATTTCGAGCATTTTGCGCTGCTGCTCCATCTGGACGAGCTGCTCGGCCTGCTGGCGCTGGCGCTCGAGCTCCTTGGCCTCCTCCTCAAGGCGCAGCTTCTCGAGTAGATGGGCCTTGGCGGTGAGCTGGGACTCCTCCTCCAGTCGTCGGCGCTGGAGCTCGGCCTCCATCTTCTGCCGCTCCCACTCCATCGCCTGCTTCTGCGACTCGAGCTCCTCCTGGATGCGCTTCTTCTCGACCTGCGCCATCTCATGCGCCCTGCGAGGGAGCACAGAACGTGTGAGCGACGCACGACGCACGCATGGCCGCACACGCGGCGCGGGTTGCGTGTACGCACCTTTGGCGATACCAGAGTTCCATTTGGCCCTTCTGTCGCTCGAGTTCCTCGGCGCGGGCGCGGACCTCCTCCTCGGCACGCTTCTGCGCCTCCAAGATCTTGGCACGCTCGGCCTCGAGCTGTCGCGCAGCTTCCTGCTCGCCCTGCGCCTGGAACACACGACACACACACACACACACACACACACACACACACGACACACACCAATGCGGGTGAGCCAAGAAGCAATGGAAAGAAAGCTGCCGGGTGTGAGTACGTGAAGCGCGCGCTGTCGCTGGAACTCCTGTTCAGAGTGCTGGCGCTCACGCTCGAGTTGCGCTGCACGCTGCGCCGCCTGCGCCTGGGCCTGTTTGACGACGTTTGGAAGAAGAACGAAGAACGACGGTCAGTCTAGCGTGCCGGGTTGTGTACGAAACGTGCGGCGCGCGTGACTTGCCTGGGCGATGGCCGCGGCCTGGGCCTCGATACGCTGCTGTTCGGCGTGGTGGAGCTGGAACTGCTGCTGCTGGGCGGCGACCAGCTGCGCCTGCATCTGCGCCACAGCCGCCTGTCGCTCGGCCTCCAGGCGTGCCTGCTCCTGCTCGCGCTTGGCCGCTGCCTGCCGCGCCTCCTCCTCCATCTTGCGCATCATCTGCTGCTGGGCCTGGAGCTTCTCCTGCTCCTTCTCGGCGCGCAGACGGGCCTTCTCGGCCTCGAGGGCCTCCCGCTTTCGCCGTTCCTCCTCCTGTGAGGCCAACCACTTTGTAAGAATACGCTCCTGTCATGTGGTGTGTGTGTGTGTGTGTGTGTGTGTGCGTGTGCGTGTGCGTGTGCGTGTGTGGTGTGTGCGTGTGCGGCCTCGGCGCACCTGCTCGCGCTGCAGTTGCTTCTGGTGGTCGGCGTGGAGCTTGGCGAGGCGCATCCGCTCCTGCTCCATCTTCTCCTGGGCCATCTTTTCGCGCGCCTGCTGCTCGGCCTTGTGCTTCTCCTCCGCCGCCGCCTTGGCCGCCAGCTCGGCCTCGCGCGCCTTGGCCTGCGAGTGCACGACGAGTTGTTAAAAACAAAAAAAAGAGGGCCAGGGAGAAATCAAACAAAAAATCAAAAAATCAGCCAATCGCGTTGACCGTGTAGCGGCTCGTTTTGGGAACAATGTACGTACCTCGTGTAGGGCGGCTTGCTGCTGCTGCTGGTTGATGGCCTGCTGCTGGAGTTGATGCTGCTGGAGCTGGAGCTGCTGCTGGTGTTGGAGCTGGTGTTGAAGCTGTTGCGGGCCGCTGAGCGGCGCCTGCAGTTGTTGGGGCATCTGCATTTGCTGCGAGTGCTGGAGTTGCATTTGCAGCTGCATCTGCTGGAGCTGCTGCTGCTGCTGGTGGAGCTGTTGCTGTTGTTGGAGCTGTTGTTGCTTCTGAAGCTGCTGTTGCTGCTGGAGCTGGAGGTGCTGCTGCTGTTGCTGCTGCTGCTGAGCCTGCCAGAGCGCAGCATTCATGCCGGGCATCGCCTGCTGCTGTGGCTGCACCTGCACCTGCTGCTGATGATAGAACGAGGTCAGCCCTCCAAGTTCTGTATTTTCTTACTACTTATTACTTATCACTTCTTATTTATCTGTTACTTCTTATTTATTTATTTATTTGAATTGGGAGGGTGTGAGCTGGGTACCACGGGGTGGACGGGCGAGTGCGCCGAGTGCTTGGGGACGGGCACGAGGACGGGCATGTGCTTGGACCTCGTGGGCATGCCGCCCGACCCCACCGAGGCGGGCTTGGCGCTACCTCCATTGCTGCCGCTGCCGACCACGGGCGTCGCGTAGACGATGGGCTGCTGCTGCTGGAGCTGCGGCTGCGGCTGCAGTTGGCCCATGGCGAGGCCGGGTTGCTGCTGCTGCTGTTGCTGCTGGAGTTGATGCGGCTGTGGCTGTTGCTGTTGCGTAGGAAAGCCACCGACGGCCATCTGTTGTTGCTGCTGTTGATGATGATGTGGGGAAAAGAGCGCTACACGCGAAGACGGTGCGGTAAACCCGAATCATTAGTCCCACGCACACTTGTAACGCATAATAATTAAGATTACAATAAATAAATGAATAAATAATAATAGTAACAGCAATAATAAGGGAAGAAGAATGATTTTACTCTACCCCCCCCCAACACCTGGCGAGAGGTAAATAAATAAACTGCTGATTTAAATAATTAAATAATTAAAAGAAGGGGAATCAGGTACCGGACGCGGTGGGAAGGCTGTGGAGGGGGCGAGGGGCGTTGGAGTTGGTCGGCATCATGACGGATGCTGCGCCCATGGGGTCCCCGAGGTTGAGGGACATGTGTGCGGGCTGCTGCTGGTGCACCTTCTGGGGCGTGAGGGGCCGATGCAGCGGCGCGCCGCCCCCCTGTGCTCCTCCTCCGACGTTCATCATGATTATGTGTTGTTTGCCCCACCACCAACCTCTCTTCTTCTCCTGCTGCTTATGGCTCGAGTCGAGTTTCCTTGCTTCGTCTACGGCAGTAGTGAGGTCGCGGAGACTAGACGCGTTCTTCCGTTGCTTCTGCTGTTGCTGTGCCTGGGGTTTAGGTCGGTCGCTTTCGTTCTTTTCTTCTGGGCTTCCCTTCGCTTTCGCTTTTTCTTTTCTGGGCTTCGCTTCGCTGTCGTTGCGCCGTCGGCCGTCAGCTGGTGGCGTGCTGGTGGCGCTGTGTGTGGTGCTGGCGGAAGGAGGAAGAAGAGGGGAGGGCGCAGAGGCGGGGCTTGCCGGGCTGATGTTGTGTTGGGTGTGGCGCCGAACGGGAACGGAAGAGGAAGAGAGCGAGACGGCCGCGACAGCTTCTCGGTTGGCTCGTGGCTGCGGCGTGGGTGCGGAAGATGGCCGTGGCACTTCCGTCGACATTCGCCGTAGTTGCTGGGGCGAGGCGACGCTGTCATTCGAAGCCACCAACCCCCGGAATTTCAGTTATTACATTTTCTTTATGTTGTGAATAAACAAATCGATAGACTGCCTCGTCGTAGCGGTGGTCTTCTTCTACAAGGGGTGAGGAAAAAAGAAAGCACCTTTTGTGAGATGCATCCATTTGCGATGGGCGGGATCGAGATGAGAGGACAACTTAATCTCAGAAGAATGGACAAACTTTTGTTTTGAAAGAGACGCCTTTTCCTTTTCTACACACGTCGTGGTGCTTTCCTTACGGCCTCACACGGCGCCCCACACGCCCCCATTTCGTTGACACCAGTGCAAGAGGTGTCAACAACAACAACATCAAGAAGAAGGTTGCACCACTCATCTCCACAAACTGGCAGTTCGTGTTCGTTGTGCGGCTCGTGCGGTTGGGCGCGCAAACGAGACAGCCCGCGGCGAGTTGTCCCGCAATGAAGGGGTCGCGGTGGCTGGAGCAACTGGGGCATTTTGGCCAAAGCCAATACAACATCTTCAACCCTCTACGAGCACCCACCACCAGACTGCAGTGATGGATGCGGCTGTTGGCGTTGCGCGCATCTTCCTGAAGGATGGATCATACAAGGCGTACGATTGCTATTATTTCTTCTATCTGTTTTTTTAATTGGGAATGATGAAGATGTGCTCTCGAGATGCTGTCGTGAATGCATTCAGCCGTCTGCTGAACAACGTTGTGGCTGCAACAGAGTGAGGGTCACGGGAAGCACGACCATCAGAGAGGCCTGCGGCATGTTTGCCCGACGGCTCCAGCTGCCTCTACTCTCCGAAGCTTACGAACTGCGACAAATCACTCCACAAGGAGGTACGGACCTCTTTTTCCTCTACTCCTTACGACTACTACCCTCTTCATCCCGCCATCTTCATGAGCTTCTTGTTATTTATATTATTTATTATTTATTTTTTTAAATGCCACGTCTGCCGTACAGAGAGAGTGCTGGGCCAAGAGGAGCGGGTGTGGGACGTCCTGCAGGAGTTTGCCACCCACCCCGACTACGACCCACTCGAGCTGCAAGAAGGTCCTACTCCAACCTCTCCTCTCCAGCAGACAACATTACTACTCACACAACCCTGCTCCACACGCACTCACACGCACGCACACGCACACGCGCGTACAGAGAAGGTCAAGTATCGGCTGATGTTCTCGTTCACCGAGGACATGCGGACGCGGCTCTCGGTGCGTGTCGGTCTGCCGCCGCCGGGCAAGCTACCGGCACCGGCGGGGGTCTCCTTCCTCACCCCCAGCAACCCGCACGTGCCCGTCTCGCCGCTCTCGATGCCATCGGGCCAGTCGAGCCGCTCCTCGCCCGTGTTATTGTCTTCGCCCACGTCGCCGCCGCTGTCGCCCACCGCCGGCGGTGGCTCGATGACCATGCGCCGCCCGCCGCCGCCCGTGCCTGAGCGCTCGGGAATGAGCCGACGACAGACCTTCGCCTCCGACGGCCCGCCCAACATCCCAGCCCCAGTAGTGCCCTACTCTCAGCCTTCACAGCCTACGTCGCGCCCCGTCTTCCAGCTTGAGGCGCCCACATTCCAACAGCCACCGCCTCAGCCTCCTGTGCAGGCCCAGGCCCAGGCCCAGGCTCGATCACCGGGGCCGTCTGGCCGATCGCTGCCACAGCCGACTGCCCGACAGGGACGCCCGCTTCCGCAGCCGCAGCCTCGCGGCCAGCCGCGCACGCCTCCGACCGCGGCTGCTCTCCCTTCAACGCCCGCTCCCGTTGCGGCGGTTCCGGCGGTGGTCGCGCCGCTGCAGCCGACGGCGCGAAGCCCCGCCTTGGCAGCGGCCTCAAGCGCTCCTGCGTCCGAGCCCCGGCGAACAGAAGCCGAGCGCGACAACGATGTGGACGAGCTGGCCAGCGTCATCTTCAAGATTGAAGGACTCGACCAGTTCTCCTCCGTGACCGCCGGACAGGTACCGATCAGTTCCACCGACCTCCTCCTTAGCGCTTGGTCTTGTGCTGCACCTCACCCATTCGGTCTTCCCTACACCCCAGGACACATCTGCGATCTTCGACTTGGACGACCTGCTCGCCAACCTGGCCAGGGCAAACAATCTTGCCTGAGCACCAGCGATATTAATTTTCTTTTTATTTGGTGTTATTTAAATAGAAATAGAAATAAATAATAGTGTTTGTTTTTTCGTTTGAGAAGTGACCTGCTGCACAACAAGATTGCCCCCTGGCCAACATGAGATCAAGCCACACATTGTTAGATTTGTCAGAATGAATACCGTTACACCTGATGTAAATTATTTACAGAGTGCTGTCCTCTTCTCCCTGCTTCCGCTCAGCCTCCGCTCCTGACGGCCACCCGTCCAGGGCCGCAAGAGTTGCCGCCAATTCGCCAGCGAGCTTCGTATCGGCTTCCTCGCGGAGCCAGTTGGGCACCTTCTGTCGCCGGGAGAGGCAGATCTCGACGCACGGGTCGCCCATCCACGACATCCAGCCGGGCGGGGCTGCAGTCCCGGTCTTCTCGAGCAGCTGCACGACGCGCCACTGCACGAGCGTGTCGAGCGGGTGAGGCAGCGCCGCTTGGCCAAAGGTCTCGCGCATCAGAAAGAGGCACACGAGGTGCGCCAGGTCGTGGCCATTCCGGCAGAACGCGAAGGCGGCCACGATGCGGGAAAAGGTGGACACCGAGAAGCTGCTCTCGAGGGCGGGGACGAGCAGGAGCTGCGCCTCGAGGCAGCCCGCCCGGTTGTCGGGGGCGACTGATGAGGCCGCGTCCGTGTAGTCGATCGATTCCCGCAACGATGAACGCGACAGTCGCACCAGGAGATCGGTCCAGGCCTGAGCGTACGTGGGATCCCTGGGCTTGTAGAGCCTAAGACCCGTGAGCCAGGCGAGCTTCTCTTCCAGCTCGTCGTCGGTCTTCCCCACGAACTTGACCTGCAGCTCCACGAGGCCCTCCTCGACCAGGTCGAGCACCACACGGTCCACCGAGTGAAGGCACAGCAGGGCGTCCGAGTAGAGGTCGAGAATGGCGGTCCTCGTGTCATCATTTGACCACCCGGGGTGCGTAGACTGTTGCATCAGGATCGAAGCTTTCGCCGCGTCGATGAAGGGGCGCTCTTCCGGGTGGAGACATCTGTTCATCAGGGACTGAGGGGATGTCTGTGAGAACATCTACAATGCCTAGGGCGACGTTGCAACGTTGGACCACAACTGGCACGGCACGGTGGAGTCCGATCAGGGCTGTGGCGCTTCTCAGGGACCTTCTTCTTTTTTGCCAGCGTCAGGGAGACAAAGGGCCTTGACGCCAACAAGAGGTGTCCGATCTCTGTGAGGCGAAGAGGACACATTTTCTTTTTATATTTGTTGATTTTCTTGTTGATGTGCTCTAAAAAGAAAAAGAAATAAATTAAAAAATGTTTGTTAATTCATTTTCATGGCCAAAGATGAATGAAAGTGACCTGCTGCACAAGATTGCCTCCCTTTCCGACGTGATATCAAGCCACAAGCAAGCGCCCAAGGACGGCACAGCAGGTGCCTCGCGTAGTGGCATGGATGAGAAAGAACGGCTGCTCATGCTACAAATTGCGCGTCTCAGAGAAGAAATTGATCGCAAAAAACGACCAGCCCCCTCATCCTTCTCCTCCACCACCTTCGCACGTCCTGTTACCCGGCCACCGTGCCGATTTTTCCATTCCTCAGGTGCTTGCATTCATCTTTATCGTTGAAAGGCTTCGCGCATCTCACCCGGGATTCTGCTACTCGCCCCAGGGCACTGCGGCAAGGGCTTGAACTGTCCATTTTCCCACGCCGTGCCCAGCACAGGGCCAGGCGTACCAGCGACGTGGGACGGCGGGCGTGGTCGAGGACGAGGGCGAGGGCGGGCCTTTGCTCCGCGAGGCGGCCGCCTCGTCACGGCACCTGGTCGAGGGCGCGGTGGTCCATTTGGCGGTGAACAGCACGGCGCCTCGATGACGCTCCGGGTCGGAGGAGGAGGAGGAGGAGGAGGCGGCGGCGAAGAAGAAGACAAGGCCAAGACGCTGCCGGTGTGCTTCCGCTTCCTGCTGGGCTCGTGCTTCGACGAGCACTGTCCCTACCCCCACGTCAACGTCAACCCGCTGGCCGCCGTGTGCGAGGACTTCCTCGCGGGCTACTGCCCGCAGGGCAGCGCCTGCAAGATGCTCCACACCTACGAGTGCCAGGCGTGGGTGCGCACGGGCGAATGCGACGACCCGCAGTGTCGATTCAAGCACCCGCGCAACGTTCGCGGTCGGCGGCGTCTGGCCGAGCCGCCGGTGCCGGTGCCGGCGGGTTCATCGGCGCTGTCTTCGCTTCCGCCTCTCACGTCGTCCGACGTAATCGACCAACAGCGAGCAGACAACGGCGAGGAGGAGGAAGAAGAAGACGAAGAAGGCCGCGACGATGGCCGGGGTCGATTTCGAGCGCAAGACGACGAAGAGGAGGACGAACGCGAAGCTGAAGATGGTGAAGATGATGCTGAGGACGACGATGACAACTCCAGGTCGCTCACTTGCACACGTGCGCGTGGCTGACGTCTCTCTGACGTTTGGTCTCCTGGGTCGTGTGTCGTGTCGTGTCGTGCAGCGCCAGCTACAACGACCAGGCAGCCCAGACAAAGCGACGCAAGCTATCAGCGCTGCCCGACGTGCTGAGCGGCTCGATCGTGCCCAAGTTTGGTGCCCAAGCAGCTGCACACGTGGGCGAGTGAGTACGCCCCGCTCTCTCCTCTCTCTCGTTGTTGCCGTGTGCTTTGGATGGTTTATTGGCCAGCGACTCTCGTGTCGGGGGTGTGTGCGTGCGGTCGTGGCCTCCTCCTCGTTCCATCTTTACATGAGGTGTGCTCGCGCGCAACCGATGGCTAGATGTTGTGTGCGAAAGCGAAGAAGAAGAAGGATAACCGAATAAACACTCCCCAATCTAAAGAGTTACTTGCCTCTGTCTCCTCAGCCTACGGCGTCTGCATCGCCGTGGTCTGCTTCTCCAGCTCAGCTCTGCAGATGAAACGCCAGCGGGCTGACATCAGAATCACACGCACGAGACAATACAGAGGAAAGATTGGGCAGAGGAGGCGCACCGCAACTGCTTGGAGAAATCGTCATCTACCTCCTCATCATCCCAATCGTCTTCCCACTGCTTGGCATCGTCAGCATCTTCCTGATCCTCCTTCCATTCTAGCGAAGGGGGATACAAAGATGCGATCCATAAGTAAAAATGAAGCAATTACAAAGGCGACATTGCTGCGCGAATGAATCCCCCACGTACCCTCATTCTCAAACTCCTCAAATTCATCGTCCTCCTCGATAACGTGCTCCTTGGCGGGTGTCGTCGCTTGCTGCTTGTCGGCCATCTTGTTGTTGATCTGCTTTTTACGCTGCCGCCTCTACACGCACGATCTTTGCGCCAGCTGTTCTCTGCGTGGTGTCGACACTTTTCATTTCTTCTTGTTTTTGTTTTTGTTTTCTTTGGCATTTTCCTTTCCGCCGGCCAACATGGACGTGCCCTCTTTCCTCGAGGGTGAGGGCCCGGACCCGGCAGAGGTGGAGGGCGCTGGGCCTGCTGCACCCTTCTCCCTCGATGACGACTTGGGCTTGGTCGACGAGTGCATTGAGCCCGTGGACGTAGGCGCCGTGGAGGCCGAGCTCAAGTCTCTACTCGCCCCGCCCAGCCCTCCACCTGCCGCCCTGCCCACCACGTCCTGTCCCACCCCACACCCCACGCCGTCCTCCTTCCCCCACACTGCCGCTGCCCAGCCCTTCTCACCTCTGGTACGCATTTTATTTGTATTTGTATTTGTATTTGTATTTGTATTTGTATTTGTATTTGTATTTGTATTTGTATTTTGCACAGAATTTATGAACAGAGCGCTCCGTGCGCGTTGGCAGGAGTGGGCGTTGCCCTTCTTTGCTGGCGAGGCGCGAACGAAGCGGAGGGCTGCGCTCGTGGCCCGCTTCGCGCCGCTCTACGTCGGGTGGCGTGAGGCTCGCGGTGCCGATCGTGATGAGGACGCTGGTCAGGAGCGAGAGGCGTACGCCGATGCACCTGCGGGCAGTGGTGGTGCTCGACATGACTCGATGTTCTCGCACGAGCGACGGCTGTCGTCCGTCGCACTCGACCGGCACGTCACCGCCTCGCTGGCGCTGGTGTGTGCGGCCGCCGCGTGGCTCTACGCTTCGCAGGGAAACTGGCTCGCGGTTGCCTTCGCCGTCTTCATAGCGCTCGTCGGGCTCAATGCCCTCGCGCTCCACACGGTACGCGCCGGCGCTCAGCGAGTTTCACGGCGTACGTCCACTATTCACTCCATCGACGACGTCGATGCAGGAGGAGTGGCTCACGGAGCGAACGCACCATCGCAACCTCCGCGCGCTTCAGCGGATCGCGCAACGTAGTGTTGACTACCAACGCGTCGTACGCCGAGTCTTGCTCTGCATTCAGGTGCCCACCCTCTCTCTCTCTCTCTCTCTCTCGATCGCGTAGCGTGTGTCACGTGTGTAAGTCTCATATTTCCAATTCAGGAATCCGAGCTGCTGGCGCGCGGCTACAAAATGTGCGCTCGCATCACACGACGGCACGCGCACACACCGCACACATCGTGCGCGCATGACACGCGAGTGATGACCTGACCCATCGACGTCGGTTCCAGTGGCCAGAGGCTGGGGCCCATATCGCGGATGGAGGCGAACGGGCCGGTTCAGTCGCTGGCGGCCATGCGCCTGCGTACGCTGCTGCGACGGTCGATCGACGCTCTCCGCTCGGCCTTTCGTGCGGTCCCGTCGGCGTCGCCGTCGTCGCCCTCGGCGCAGTCTGAAAAGTCGAGCACCGAAGCGGAGGGCGCCGGTCATGACGACACGAATGCCGAGTACTGGAATCGGACGCTGGCGGTGCTGAAACAGGACTACCACGTTCTGCTCAACGAATCGGAAGAACACTTGGACCGCCTCGCTGACGTTCTGTCTGGTACACGCACCCGCACCACACCAGACACTCGTTACGCAGTGTGGCTCTGTCTCACGCTTTATTACTGCGTGCAGAGTTGGGGGCGTACGGGGTGGGAGCGCACCTGGAGCGGCTGAGCGAGCTCTACGCGCAACAGTGTCAGGCCTTGCAGGTTGCACTCAGTACGTTGTCTCAGAGCCTCGTGTGTGTGTGTGTGTGTGTGTGTGTGTCGACTGGTTTGAGGCGTCGCTTACGAGAACCAACCCCCGGCTCCGCTCAATCTCTCGAACGTGGCAGAGGGCCAGCGCGGCGTTGCGGAGAGCAATAAGCAGAGCCTGCCTCGAACAGCGCCACATATGGGCGACAAGAAATCGCCCAGGGCTAAGCTGGCGGCGAAGCTGGTAATCACACCTCTTCTCCTGCGTCGGTGCGCTGCATTCACTGGCAGAGACCACTCAACTTCCATTCATTCCCCATGACGTCTCGCTCCAGGACCGTATCCTGCAGCTGTCCAAGCAGACCCGCGCCACGACCCGCCTGCTGCTGCAGCTCGGTAGGCACGTTCCTCGCATTCAACAAGATTGTGCTGATAACGGCTCCTTTTTCGCTGGGGGGAGGGGCAGAGGGCGAATGGCAGGGCGAGGCGGACGACGATGACAAGGCATTGTCAACGACGGGCGGCAGGCCGCAGCACCAGGAGTGGGAGGACGTGGCGCGCCACTACCACGCGCTCGGCGAGGAGCTACGCCGGACGCACGACGAATGGCTGCAGGGTCAGGCCACCCTGCTCGCCATCCTCTCGGCCGGCGGCGACCAGTCCCCGAACAACACGTCGGCCTCGGCGCGCACCGTCGACAACGACACGTCGACATTCGAAGCCGCCGACTCCACATCACCACAGTCCTCGGTCATCGCCGCGGCCCGCCTGGAGGGCCTCATCGCGGAGCAGATCTTCGAAGCCCAGACCCCGCCCGAGGCCCCCGTTGTGGTGGACGAGACGACGACAAAGAGCGGCGCGGGCCTGACGAAGCGCGAGCAGCGCATCGCCGAGCGGAAGCGGCAGGAGGAGATGAAGCGGGCGGCCGCGGCGGAGAGGGCCGCCAGTGCGGCCGGCAGCTTGGACGACGAGCGGCTGCAGCTGGTCAACGAACTCAAGTCCGTGCTGGCCCTCACCGACCAGCGACGACCACAGCTGCCGCGAGCCTCTGGCCACGAAGCAGGCCAAAGCTGAAAGGCGAACACCTTTGGCCCACTTTCGCCAACCCAATTTCAAGAAGAGGGATATTGCCGTGTTCGGTAAATATTTCGCATACCAACATTCAATTTTTGGGTGAATCATGGCGGCGTGCGCGAATCGGGCACGCAACGAGAGCCTTCGTTTCAGTTCTGAAAATTTTCTTGTATGAAATTTGTGGTCGACACAAAATATTGTGAAATTTAGCGTGGAGGCGTCCGCGGGTTGGTCGAAAGGTTGCCTGGCAGGTCGAATTGGCCTTTTCTGATTTTCGATTGGTCAGTTCTGCGTCGCGTGGTTCAGTGAAAAAAAGGAACAAAATTTTGCCGGCGGTGGGCGATAAGTAGGGACGGTCGCCGGCCCAGTCTTCTTTGTTCTTCGTTGCCTGCCTCTCGCGTCCTCTACCCAGTTCGCAAGTCGGCCCGCTCAATCACTCTCTCTCTCGCTTCATCTTCACCACCAAGGCCTGTTTTTTCGAACCGCGTCACACACAAGATGTCGAGGGACCCCAACGTTATTCGCATCAAGCCCTACCACTACATTCACGTTCTGGACAACAACACGAACGTGACTCGCGTGGAGGTGGGTCCTAACACATACACCAGGCAGGTTCGTACAAAAAAAAACATACCCCTCTTGTTATATATTCTTTCGTCTAGTTGTAGTTGTAGTTGTCATTACCGCCCTGCCGAATTCGAATAATTCTCTGGTCGAATTGGTTGTAGCGTCTTTGTTTTCCAGTGTTGTTGTTGTGATTGTTCTTTTCAGCGTCAGTGCCCCCTCCCCTGATCTGACCTTCTGGCTCACTGCGTTTTCTTCTACTGGTGTTGCGTAACTACAGGAACATGAGAAGATCGTGTTCGGCCCTGAGTCGATGATCATGATCCCCCCTCGCCACTACTGCATCATTTCGAACCCGGCGACCAAGGATGCCAAGAACCAGCCCGTCTTCGATGGCCACCACAACGTCAAGGTGCGCTTCGGCGATGAGGAGATTCGCTTCGAGCAGGAGCCCTTCCCGCTCTACCCGGGCGAGTCGGTGCTGGGCAAGGTGAGCGCGCTCCAGGTGGTGGGCCCCGATGCGGCGCTTCGCCTGCGCGCGATCCGCGATTTCGAGGACAAGGTCGCCGGCGACGAGTGGCTCTTCCGCGGGCCGGCCACCTACAAGCCGCGCGTCGAGGTGCAGGTCGTGGAGATCATCCGCTCGACCATCGTCAAGCCCAACACGGCGCTCAAGCTGCGCGCGCGCAAGGCCGCCGTCGACTCGGCCGGCACCAAGCGCGAGGCCGGCGAGGAGTGGCTCGTGCGCACCGTGGGCGCCTACCTGCCCGGCGTCGACGAGGAGATCGTGCAGACCGTGCCGGCCAAAGTGCTGACCGACAAGAAGGCGCTCCACCTGCGCGCCACCAAGACCTTTGTCGACGTGTTCGGCACCAAGCGCAAGGCCGGCGAGGAGTGGCTCGTGACGCTCGACGACGCCGAGACCCACATCGCCGACGTCTACGAGGAGCTCGTGGGCGAGGTGCGCATCACCACGCTCTCCAACCGCCAGTACACGGTCGTGCTCGACCCGCTCGACAAGAACGGCCACCCGCAGCTGGGCCTCAAGCACCTGCGCGTCGGCCCGGCCTCGTTCTTCCTCCGCCCCGGAGAGAGGCTCGAGAACGGCATCCAGAACATCCACGTGCTCGGCGCCGAGGAGGCCCTCCTCCTGCGCTCGCGCGAGGCCTACCAGGACGGCGCCCTGGCGCGCAAGCCCGGCGACCGCTGGATGATCGTCGGCCCGTGCGACTACGTGCCGCCCATCGAGGTGGACGTGCTCGAGACCCGCCGCTCGATCCCGCTCGACGAGAACGAGGGCATCTACGTGCGC
This sequence comes from Acanthamoeba rhysodes, assembly GCA_000826385.1. Classification (NCBI taxonomy): domain Eukaryota; phylum Discosea; order Longamoebia; family Acanthamoebidae; genus Acanthamoeba; species Acanthamoeba rhysodes. The sequence continues at coordinate 3,028 of CDFC01057807.1, read as the reverse complement.
GACCTCAACACCGGTAAGGTGCGCGCCGTCATCGGCGAGTCCTACATGCTCAAGGCCGACGAGGAGCTCTGGGAGAAGCAGCTGCCCCAGGTCGTCGAGGACCTGCTCTCGCGCGAGCGTACCTCGGGCGAGGTGCGCTCGGCCACCTGGTCCAACACCCGCGGCGGCGTCCAGCCCGCCGTGTCGGCCCGCGACAAGACGCGCCTGGTCACCTACCGCGCGCCCCACGGTGCTGCCGTGCAGATCTACGACTACAAGGAGAAGAAGGCGCGCATCGTGTTCGGCCCCGAGCTCGTCACCCTGGGCCCCGAGGAGCAGTTCACCGTGGCCGACCTCTCGGGCGACGTGCCCAAGCGCCCCAACGTGATCAAGTCGCTCGCGCTCCTGCTCGGCCCCGACTTCATGACCGACATCGTCATCGTCGAGACCTCGGACCACGCGCGTCTCTCGCTCAAGCTCTCCTACAACTGGTTCTTCGAGGTCGACAAGGCCAACCCGCAGTCGGCCGCCTCGATCTTCCGCGTGCCCGACTTTGTCGGCGACGCCTGCAAGGCCATCGCCTCGCGCGTGCGCGGTGCCGTCGCCGCCGTCTCCTTCGACAAGTTCCACAAGATGTCGTCGGACGTCATCCGCGCCGCCGTGTTCGGCATCGACCCCGAGACCGAGCAGGTCAGGAACAGGTTCTTCTTCTCGGCCAACAACCTGGTGATCACCAACATCGACATCCAGTCGGTCGAGCCCGTCGACCAGCGCACGCGCGACGCCCTCCAGAAGTCGGTCCAGCTCGCCATTGAGATCACCACCAACTCGCAGGAGGCCTCGGCCCGCCACGACGCCGAGCGCATGGAGCAGGAGGCCCGCGGCCGTCTCGAGCGTCAGAAGATCCTCGACGAGTCCGAGGCCGAGAAGGCCCGCAAGGACCTGCTCCAGCTCCAGGCCCAGAGCGCCGCCGTCGAGGCCACCGGTCAGGCCACCGCCGAGGCCAAGGCCCGCGCTGAGGCCGCCCAGATCGAGGGCGAGGCCGCCGTCACGCAGTCGCAGCTCAAGGCCGAGGCCACCAAGATCAAGGCCTTTGCCGACCTCGAGCAGCTCAAGAAGAAGCAGTTCCAGGAGATCGACCACCGCAAGGCCATGGCCGAGCTCGAGGTCAACAAGGCCAGAGAGCTGGCTGCCATCGAGTCCAAGAAGTTCTCCGAGATCGTCGACGCCATCGGCGCCGAGACCATCAAGAAGATCGCCCAGGCCGGTCCCGAGATGCAGGCCAAGCTGCTCCAGGGCCTGGGCCTCAAGAGCCTCATGATCACCGACGGCTCGTCCCCCATCAACCTCTTCAACACCGCCTCGGGCCTCATCGCCCAGCACCAGTAAAGAGCGACCGCTGCTGCTGCCACCCGCGCAGGGGAGGTCTGCGGGGACTCCCCATGTGCCTGCCTGTAAAACTCAACCCTCTCTCTTGCTCTCTCTTCCCCCCACCACCACCACCATAAAAAAAAACATGATCTTCCAAACACCACCTCCCACCCTCCCTGCGCGTTTCATGATGGTCGCCGCATCGACGAGAGGAGAAGGAGACGGAGCAGATGGTGGGTGATGATGAAAAACGGGGGGNNNGGTACTACAACAGAGTGGGTGGAGGGCTATGTCGAGGAGGTGAGGGTGGACGTGGTGCGGGAGAGGCGGGCGAGGATGTTGTAGCGCTCGGCGGGGATGGCGCCCTCCGTGTAGCGCTCCACGATGTCGTGCAGCTGGATGCGTCTTGTGTTGCTGAACTTGGACACGAAGTCCCTCGCGTGGAACGCCGCACGCTCTCCATTCACCACTACGCACACGACACGACACGACCAACGACACGACACGAACATCACAACGATCGTAAATATGGTGGCTGATGAAGGTGAAGATGATGAAGATGGTGAACAGAACGAACGCACTCTTGGTGAGGAGGAACTCTCGGAACTTGCGACCTCGCCTGAAGAGGGCGGGTTCGGGCAATGACGGCCCGAATGGCTTCACCCCCTGCTTACACACCACCGCCACCCTGTAGCACGTCTTCTTCTTGCCCTCCTTCTTCTCCGGCGTGACTACGATGTACACATCTGTGGATCCAAGAGCGCGAGTGTCAGTTGTGTGTGTGTGTGTGTGTGTGTGTGTGTGTGTGTGTGTGTGTGTGTGTGTGTGT
>CDFC01057798.1:2276-22724 GCA_000826385.1 Acanthamoeba rhysodes | reverse complement strand
CACACACACACACACACACACACACACACACACACACACACACACACACACACACACCCCAATTCTTTAACACGCTCGCACAACATGTTCTACTTTCCTGACGTTGCCCCGCGTCGACCATCAGGGGCGCAGGCATGCGCTGCGGGGCTCATATTTGTGCTGCGCAACGTGTGGGGAGGCCTCTACTCCAACGACGCTGGCGTGGTGGAGCTCATTGCGCGCGTGCTGCCCTTCGCTGCCGTCCTCACGGTTCTCCTCACTCCCCCGATGCACGCACCCGTTCCCCATCGCTCACTGGCTTACCCCGCAATGATGATGGGCAGGTATTCGACGGCACGCAGGGCGTGTGCGGAGGAGTGCTGCGTGGGGCCGGTAAGCAGACGGTGGGGGCGGCCCTCAACCTGTTCGCCTTCTACTGTGTGGGGCTCCCCATCAGCCTGGCCCTGGGTTTCGCCTCTCCCCTCGCCTTTTTCGGCATCTGGTACGACTTACCCCCTCCCCCCCGCTCTATCGTTCGCGCTAGCTGGTCACATTTAACTGTGTGCAATGGTGGCGCAGGGTGGGGCTCATAATCGGGGTGGTGGTGATCACCGTTTGCATGCTGACGTTCATCCTCCGATTCCTCGACTGGCACAAGGTGCCTGCGGCCCCTATCTCCTTTTTGGTTGATTGGTTGGTTGGGTTGGTTGGTTGCTCCCCCTCCCCCTCACCACTGGTTGGGGGTGAGTACTGCAGGCCTCTGTCATCGCGCGAGAAAAGGCCGGCGTGGCCGACTCAGAGGACGTGCAGCTGCATGAGCTGGGCATCAGCATGCACGACATCGAGCACTCCTCCCTGCCCAACGCCTCCTCCGCATCCGAGGACTCATTCGTGGCGTCCAACGCGTACGCCCACTACCACGTGGTGCGCACCAACGACGACGACCAATGTGATGCTTCTCGATCGGACCACGCCCATCAGCTTGACGAGACTGACGAAAAGCGAGGTTGGGAATCTGACCGACGAATAGCGGAACAGCAGCAGGCCATCCGTGGTGCACCCCAGGAGACAACCATCCTACCGGGATGAGTACCGCCCGCAGTCCTTGCACTTCTCCCCGCACACCGACTCTTGCACGCACACAATTCACAATATGTATTGTTTTTTCCAGTCAATGTAAATCCACCACACAACATGGCAGGTTGTAGAGTGAGCCAGTGCCCAATTTACCATGGTCCAGACCCAACCATATGAACATGAGCCCAAACAAAAATGAAACTGGAGTAAAGGGCAGCACAGAAGGAGAGGTAGTAGGTGGGATTTGCCTCATAGAGAATGTGGTAGGGAGTGGTGGCTGATGTGATGGGGTGGGGAGAAGGATTGGGAAGCTCTAAGCTCTGGATGAGGAAGCTGTAGAGGCTGATGTGAAGTGGTGCAGTCAGATGATTGAGCAGTAAGGAAAGCAGGAGCAGAGTGGACAACCTAATGTGTTGGGTGTGGGATGGGGATGTGGTGAAGATAGCAGAAGGGCTTGGGGATGGTGTTGCTGGCCAGAGGATGCCAGGTGGAAGATGGTGGACATGTTAACTCTTGTGGCTGAAGATGAGAACATCAAAGCCACTGACAAGAGGATGGTAAACTTGTGCATGTAGATTGACACCTGTGTGTGTAGAAAAACTGATGTGCATTAGGAGAAGAGTCAAATAAAAACTGGTTTTGCTCTCCAGAAAAATTATCTCCACCAATTCACTGAGCCACTCACCAGAAGTAACACTGTGTCTGGAAAAAGGTGACAGTGGTCCTTTTTAATGAAACTTAAAACAGGTGTACATGAGACAAATCACTGCAGAATTTGAATGTACACAGAGAAGAAAAGTTTTATTTACAGGTGTCTAAATTTCTTGAAGGGTGTGTGGGGGAACTCCAGTGTTGGGGTTAAAGCCACAAGCCAAAACAGACCCCATTGGAACATTGCCTTCTGAGCCATGGTCAGCCCAGCGTCCATGAGCAAAGCTCCACCAGTGGACCTGGAGCCTCTTGTGGAGAATGCTGATGATCTTGCATATCCAACAGTCCTGAGTGTCTTCATCAGCATCAGCCCAGACAGCAACCCACTGACCAGGAGCAAAGTTGAAACATTGGACTTGGGGTGTAGTCTGTGTGTGGACAACCTTGACCCTGGTTTGGAGATGGAACAATGGACCATCAAGGAGAGGATTAGTGATGGGGTGAGCTGTGAGTCCATCAAAAATCAAGTTATCACAGGTGGGTTGGGAGCTGGAAACTTGAGCCTCATGTGCTTCAAAGACATCAGCCCACTCACTATGCTCAGACTCAAGGAACAGTGGAGCATGGCAGTTGTCTGCCAACTCAGTCTGCACTTCAGGCGGAAATTGCTGAGGAGGGATAGTGAAAGGTGCTTCTGATATGGTTTGTGAGTAAGTGGGGGTATCTGTTGGAAGTGTGTGTGCAACTTATTGAGGAGGAAGGGGAGTGAACCAGTCAGAATGGATGTGAGAAGCTGGTACAGCTCAGAGTAGGCTCCTTGTGTGTGGTAGGCTTTGTCCTGGATCACAGGTTTGCCTGTAGCATCACAGAAAAAATAGAAAACATGGGGGGGTGCAGTGACCAGACAGGCAGTGCATGTGATTTCCAAGCCAGCTCTTCCAGTCCCAAACAGTTTCAAGGGTATGCAGGGAAGGAGCTGGGCTGGTGGATCGGTAAGCCTGCTCAAGAAAACTTGAAAGTTGACTGAAATTTGAAGATAAAGTTAGGAAGGTGAACAGGGCCAATTATTTCTGCTTTCAGAATAAAAAACTGATGCACATTGGGAAAAGAGTCGACAAATGAAAACCTGATGTGCATTGGGAAAACAAACAACACAAGAAAAGAGTGATGACCATTACCTTGGGGTGTGAATGGATGAGGTATGGAACTTTGTCTGAGCAGTGGAGAAGAGCTGGTTGATGTCTTCATGTGCATGCCCAACCAACAGAAAGCTCAGGTAGACCTCTTGGAACATGTCAAGACTGACCAGGAGACTGAGGAAGGCAAGCATGAAGACATTCTTGTTCTCAGCAGTGCAATTGTTGGCCTGCAGGTAGAGGACAGAAGGGCGAGTGTTGGCGGCAGTTTGGATGTGTTGAAAGAGTGAGAATCTTTTGGCCAAAAGGGCTGAGGGGGAAGAAAGAGGTGTTTGCCATGGCTGTGGTCAATGAGACCACCAAGAACCATGGTGAACCTGTTGCCAAAGTGCATCTGGAGAGGGAGTCATGCTCATGTAACACTTAGTTGCCTCATTGCTTGGTGGCATTGGTTCTTGTAACTTAGGCAATCTGCAGAAGAAAGAGCAAGGTGGTGAGTCCATGCACTTGCAAACTGTGCTGCCTCAAGAGGGCTTCTGGCTCTCAAGCATTGCTGTGCAAAGTCAATGCAAGCAGAGCACTTGCCAAGGTGTGAGTTCTTAGGCAACTTCACATAGGCAAAGTGGGAGGCAATGTGTTTGAGCATAGCAGAATAGGTGAGCACAGGAACAGTTGAGGGATGAGCATTGGCACACATGGAGTGCACTTCTTGCCAAGTCAAAGAGATAGGTAAGTGGATGGTGGCATCAGGAAGGTGAGCTCCAATCACATCAAAGAAAGTGGTTAGCCATGAGTGGGTATTGGAGGTGGCATTTGAGGGACGTTGCTGTCTGGTGGTGTTGTGTATAGGGACACGCCCACCAGCAATGAAAATCTGTTTGGCAGCACACCACTTCTTCCTGCTAAAACCATGCACCTTGTTGAGTAGGAATGTGAGGTGTGACACCAAATGCAAGGCTTAAATAAAAGGGGCGGGCACCTTTTGGAAGGCATTCAAACACACTGGAGAACCATTGAGTTGCAACTTGAAGTGGCACTCAGGTAGTGTTGAGACACAGCTGGCAGACATGATGTTGATGATGAAGGTGGTGTGATTGCATTCATTGAGATCTGCAAAGGGTTGTGTGATGTTGAGAATGTCAGCAAAGGAGAAGTTATCAAGGCATTTCTTGCAACAGAACAATGCAAGAACAGAATTGATGTGATCATTGCTGACAAGCAGGCAACGCTTTTTGGGGATTTGCTCTTCAGCAGTGCAGTGAACTTGCTTCTGTGGCGTAGCGGTTAAGGACTGGCCAAAGAATGGGGTCAGTAGGTATTTAAACATTTGGTGCTCTATCTTGGATTCCCAATGGCCACATAATGGATGGATGTGGTTCATATGGATTGGAGAATATTGTGTTTCCCTTAGCTCCACACCAATGAGCTCACAGCTAACAATGGTGGAGTTGATAAAAATACTGTGAAAATAGAAAACTGATGCACATCAAGAAAAGCATGGACAAAGAAAAAACCCAATGTGCATCAGGAAAAGAGTTGCATACCAGACCATGAAATTTCGCCAACTTTAGTTTTACAGTCCTCCAATAAGAATTTAATGCAGACAGTTTTTTTTGTAGATGTTTGCTCTGTATAAATTGACCACACACCTGTTTTGACCACTTTGTTGTACCACCCACTTTCAACACACACTTCCTTCCCATGTCTTCTTGCCAAGCTGCCACAGACGTTCCCAACTTCACATGGCCACCAAGCTTCTAGTAATCTCCTGTAATGCCCTTGTGTTGCTGCACCCGCAACCTGGCACCAGGGTTATCACCAAGGCATACATCAACCAGTTGCTTCAGGCATGGGGCCAAGAAATAAGCAGCAGTTTGATGCCTACAACTGCAGAGGAGGGAGTGAAAGCCAACAGATGTGGAAGCGGGGGAGGAGGAGATGGAGGTAGAGGAAGAGGAAGAGCAGGGGGAGGAGGAGGAGATTCAGGAGAAGGAGCTGGAGGAGGAGATAGTGGACGAGGAGCAAAAGCAGGAGAAGGGAGAGGTAGTGCTGGAGGAGGAGGCAGAGGAGGAGGAGGAGCGCAAAGCGCTGATGCCACAAAGGAAGCACAAGCTGGTTGAGGAAGAGGAGGAGTTGGAGGTGGAGTACTCCAACCAAAGAGCAACACAAGGAGGCTGCCAGACTACTTGCCCTGTCCAACCTGGAGCTTGGTATGTAGGGGCTTGGTGTTGATAGTGCTTATATGGCGAAGCACAGCAATCATGTCATTGGCACTCAATTCCCTGAAGGCGCCAGAGTTGAGGTTGTCCAGGGAGATGAAAACCTGACCCTCTGGAGTGAGGCTATTGAGTTCCTTGATCAGCCTGGAAAAGGGGAAGAGTTAGTGAGGACTCAAAGCAATGGGGAAGAGTTTGAGTAGAAATAACATACTCCACCACTCCTGGAGTATTGAACAGGGCCTTGAAGGTACCAAATACTTCTGCGGAGTGGTGGGCTTTGGTGCAGCATGACCCTCAAGCATTATTTGTGAGGTGTGCATTGATGAGAATGGTTTGTATTATGAAGGTGGTGGACATACCAGGTTGGACTACAATGCTCTTGCTGGCGCTGACAATGTTGTGGTTGGACTGAAGTGATCAGAAATTAGGGAGCGTATGAATTTTTGCTTCTGTTGCAGTCAGAAACACAAACTGTTAGAAAACGATATTCTGCAAGCATGTGAAAAAGAAAACCTGATGTGCTGGAAAAGAGTCAACAAATAAAAACCTGATGCACAAACCTGATGTGCATTGGGTATCCCCTTCCTCCTCAATAAGTTGCACACACCCTTCCAACAGATACACACAAACCATATCAGGAGCACCTTTAAATTTTGTCTCATGTACACCTGTTTTTAGTTTCATTTCCCACTATCACCTTTTTCTGGACACAGTGTTCCAACAGTATTTCTGGTTAAAACAACTTCTGATGATGTGCCTCAATGGCCTTGATGATCCACTCAAAATGGGGAACTTGTTGGTTTGGACAGCAGCCACCATCATTGTCTCTTCCTTGATGTTCCTGGTGATTGGCTCTCTTGATAGAGTGTTGCTGTTGGTGTGATTTCAACTGGCTCAGTGTGATCTACAGCAGGAAGAACTCCTGCACCGTTGTTATCCACCAGGTGAGCTTGCCGATGGGTTCTGATTGCTTGAAGAGCCACTGCAGAGTCTAGTGATCTGACAGGACCTCCACCTCCACTCCCAGCAGTAGGTGTCTCCTTGTTCAAGAAGAAAATGATAGAGTAACCCTCACACTCTGTGGCCAATGTTGGACTGCACCTTGTCCAGCACCTGGCTCCTGTAGGCTATGACATGTCAGTTCTGGCTGTCACCCTGCTTGAGGTGCACTCCTATCACATAGAGGCTGGCCACTCTGCTCCTCACTCTCCTCCATGAATTGTTGTAATGTAGCCGGTGTACACTGAAATCCATCTTCGACCAGAATTGGGCCTTGCCCAGGCCTCAAAGACACTCATTAATGTCCAGCATTGGCGAGTCTTGCTTCATCTTCTTGTTGCGCTTGTGGTAGTCTATCACCTCCATCCTTCTTCTTTCCATACATATGTTTGATGGGTGGGAGCTCCTGTTGACCCCATCTGTCCAACCTTACTGTCAATCCTCACCTGGACTGTAGGTGATACTTGACAGGCTTTGGCTCAGATGAGAGTCCAGTATGTCAACTTGATGTGGTGGGCTACCATTCACCTCTCTCTGTGGTGTTCCAGCCTAATATGGAACACATCCTTGTTCTGCTCAAGGAGTTCATCAGCCTGACTCAGTCCTTCTTGTCAACAAGACAGGCCTGACCCAATGCAGCTGCAAGCTGCTCCTCCAACAGGTCTTCTAGGGGGTATGGTACCAACCCACTTGACCTCTGTTCTACAAGTCAGGTTCAGGTAGTTGAAGATGACCTATCCCAAGATCACACTCCACCAAATCAGCAACACATTGCTAGGCTAATGAAGAACCACAGGGTCCCTCAACCACATTGAACTCAGGCTGGTATACATGGGCGCCAATGGACAAGGCCAGTGTAGGAGTGTAGGGGAATTAGACCAGCTGGGTCTCAAGTTGATGGGCCTCAGGGAGGTCCTCACTTTGTTGTGGTAGAAGCTGTCCTTTATTCCCCCCTTGGATACAGATAAGATTGGAGAGTTATCTCTGGCAGGGAATCACATGATGGCCTCGATCTTGTATTCATCATCTGTCAAGGCAGGAGCTGGTTGTGATCTCTCCTCCTTGGCGTTCCACTTCTCACAGAATGGCTTCACACACTCCATGTTGAGCTTGAAGTCATGTCCCTTTGGGTGGCACAGCACAACCACTTGCAGAGAAGCTTGCTGGACAACATCAAACAGACCCATCCACTTCTTCTCTAGCTTCCTGGCTTGGCCCTTCGTGGGCTGTTGAACTAGGACTCAGTCTCCTGGTGTGTAGCTACCTCCCTTCCTCTTGTGATGGTGCTGGATCATCTTGTTCTTTGATTGGTCTTGCGTGCTTGTCACCTGGTCGTGGATGATCTGCTGGGCTTCTTGCAGCTCAGTGATCCACTCATCAGATGGCTTTGCATTGTCCAGCAATCCACAACTTCCCTCCAGCAGAGGTGCAAGTCACCCAAACAGGACCTGATACAGGCTCACACCCATCAACTTCTGGGGACTGGAGTGGTACGTGTACAGCAGTAGTGGCATGAAGATGTCCCAGTTGTCCTGCTTTGTGTTGGCGTAGTGAGCCATCATGGACTTGAGAGTCCAATTGAAGTGCTTGACTTGGCTGTTTGTCTGTGGGTGCCCTGGCGTAGAGAAACTCCTCTTGATGCCAAGTCATCTGGCCAGCTCTTGGTGGAGCTCAGCCACGAATTCTCTGCCTTGATTGCTCACAATCATCTCTGGCCATCCCCACCTCCTGATGGGGTTGAGAATCACTTCTGTGACTGTCTTTGCGGTCACATCAGGTATCAGGATCACTTCAGGCCACTTGGAGAAGAGGTCTTGCATGACAACAGCGTAGGTGTTGCCTCTGGTCATCTTGGGCAGAGGACTGATCAGGTCCAATCCCACCTTCTCCTGTGGTTGTGTTGTTTGAATTGGCTGTAGTGGTCCCAACATTGGCCTGGATTCATCTTGGTGTGCCTGGCATCATGGGCAGACTCAGACCCACTCATCCACATCATTACACATGCCTGGCCACCAGTAGCAGGTGACCAACTTCCCATATACCTTATCTCTTCCAAGATGTCCTCTGCTCAGCATGTTGTGGTAGAGCACCAGCAGCTCAGCTTGTAGCCCTTGTGGCATGATCCATTGAAGCTGCGCAGACATGTCAGTCAACTTCCCTTGGCCCTTGGTAGGCCAGTAGGTCCAGTAGACCTCAACACTGTTGATCACAACTTGGTCCAGCAGGGCCAGTTGTCATGTCATCCTCCCCCTCGTGGCCTGGTCATCACCCTTGATGGCCTTGATGATCCACTTGAATTCAGGGTTGGTCAGCAGAGTGTCCTTGTACTGCTTGAACTTGTTGACCTGGATGGTGGCCACCACATGTGGTGTCTCATCTTTGATGTTGTTCCTGGCAATCAGCTCTCTTGATAGAGCGTCGCTGTTGGTGTGGATTCGTCTGGCTTGGTGTGTGATCTGCAGTGGGAAGATCTTGTGATCTTGCCAATCAGTTCCTTCTGGTTGAACAGCCATTGGAGTGCGTGGTGATCCAACAAGACCTCCAACTCAGCTCCCAAGAGCAGGTGTCTCCACTTATAGCTGGAACAGTTGCTCAACATCAGGGTACCTGAGGATGGGAGCACTCACAAGAGCCTCCTTGAGTGCCATGAAGGTGTTCTGTTCCTCTGCAGTCCACTTCCACTTGACTTGCTCGCTCATGCTTGGACAGGGGACTTGCAACATGAGAGAACCTGCATATGAAACACCAGTAGTACAAGGGCAACCCAAGGAAGCTCCACAGCTCCTTCCAGTTCTTCAGTGGCCTCACCTTGCGCACAGACTTGATCTTCTTCAGGTCTGTCTGGATCCCATCATTGCCAATGATGTGGCCAAGATACTCCATCTTGGCCCTCACAAACTCACATTTCATGAGCTTAATGTACAGTTCTTGCTCACAAATCCACCTGAACGTTTTATTCAAGTCTGCCCACAATGCCAGGCACCAAGACAAAGCTGTGCCAATGTTGGGCCCACTACAGCCAATTTGAACATCACAACCATGGGAGAAGGTGGGATTGGACCTGATTGGTCCTCTGCCCAAGATGACTGGAGGCAACACCTATGCTGTTGTCATCCAAGACCTCTTCTCCAAGTGGCCTGAGGTGATCCCAATACCTGATGCAACCATGAAGACAGTTGCAGAAGTGATTCTTGACCCCATTGGGAGGTGGGGACGACTGGAGATGATTGTGAGTGATCAAGGAAGAGAATTTGTGGCAGAGCTCCACCAAGAGCTAGCCAGATGACTTGGCTTCAAGAGGAGCTTCTCTACGCTGGGTCATCTGCAGACAAACAGCCAAGTCAAGCACTTCAATTGGACCCTCAAGTCCATGATGGCTCACTACACCACGAATTCTCTGCCTTGATCACTAATGATTGTCTCCAGTGGCCATACACCTGGACCAGCCACTCTTGTAGCACTGTCCACTTCAGGGAAACTCCAGCCTTCAGGCCTGTGTGTACCCACCAGCATATTGCCTCGGCCTCTCCCTCAAGCTGGTTGGCAATCCTCCAAACTAGCTCTTCATTGGACCATCCTCCCTGGCTGGCAGCTTCCTCCATCTCATCAAGGAACACAATGACGTCTTCACTCACCCTTGAACGTGGACAGGTCATTGACATTGACCACCACCCACCTCGTCTCTGAGTCAGTTGCAGGAGACTCTCCAGCCTCCCACTTGGTGGCACTTGCAGTGTAGCTCCAACCATCCATTGATTCCACAGCTTCCAACTTGAGGTTGCATTGGTCTTGATGGATAATTTGGAGGGTGTCTTTGGGGCTTCGTCACCATTGTTGATCAGAGAAAGTCTCTTCTCCAAGCCCCCCTCAGACTCTTTCATTGATGGCCATTACCAACGCCAGTAACTTTGCCATTGCCTTCTTGATCTCTGCAAGATCATCACCACTCCTGTCAGTCTTCTCCAAGACTGGCTGAGCCACCCCAGGTAGTGCCTCACCAAGAGGCGGGACTGTAGGCATAGGTACCTGACTAGATGTCTTTGTAGACATCTTGGTCGACCTTGAGGTGGATGAACTTGTGCTCAGAGCTGAGGTTGAGCTCATCATGGTTGATTCAGTGGGTTGTCTAATATGAAGATGATCCTGCTGTTGTTGCCAAATGTAGGAGTGTAGGGGAATTAGACCAGCTGGGTCTCAGATGGGCCTCAGGGAGGTCCTCACTTTGTTGTGGTAGAAGAAGTCCTTTATTCCCCCCTTGGATACAGATTGGAGAGTTATCTCCGGTGGGAAATCACAGGGAAATACCATTTCCCTCAGGGTTTTCCTCAGGTGTGCAATAAAGCCACACCCAGAGGCGTGGCTGAGTTTGACTCTGCCACAAAGGTCAATGTGATCCAGGGTGGTGAACCATTGCCATCTCGTGAAGATGGGTAGGTCAGGCAGGACCTACCATCCAAGCTCAGCTAGGGGAAAGGATGATTGATCTCCTAGTGGACTCTGGAGCAACAGGTGAGAGCTGCTGCCTGCTGGAGTGTCAATCTGACCAAGCAAGCAGGCATGGACTGTGGCCTCTATGGAGATGCTGGAGGTCTGTGGTTGTGTGGACTGCTTATGATAGGCACTGAGGTCTACTGGCACAAGTTCAATGTGATTGAGAAACCCTTTGGATATGACACCATCCTAGGATCCAATGTGCTGAGTTGATTTGGAGGAGTGCTTGACCTGAAGAGAGGTTGATTGCAGCTCCAGTCATCTGACTTGTTGAGTGGTGGTCAAGCAGGGAAGTAGGTAGCACACCCCCTCAAGGACCTGACAGAGGAGCAGCTCACGCTAGATGAGCAAGTTGGAATGGCATGGAGCCAGCAGAACAACTCTACCCCAATCTGTGCAAAGGTGTGCTGTGTGTCACTGATGGTTCAGTCCAAGATTGATGACAAGGTCGGCCATGCTCCCCATCAGGTGAGATGTACTCACCCAGGCAGATGCGCTTCCATATGCTCTTTCTCATCCTCAAAGCAGCACTTGGCCATCTTAACAGCATTTTCAGCCACATGGAATGTGTCCATCTGTTGTCACAGCTCGTGTCAGTGTGTTGTGATAAGACCCCATAAAAGTTCTGGAGGACATAGAAACAACATGGTATTGTTTTAGCAAGCAGCAGAGGGAAAGTGGAGTTATGCATACTTTTGGCTGGGGCCTTGTTGTTGAAGAGCTCAACAGCCTTCATGTCTTCTGGTGTCATGCTCCAGAATGCTTTAAAATTGAGGTTGTCCAGGGACACAAAATCCTGACCCTCTGGCATCATCTGGTTCAGCTGGCGGATAAGACTGCAAGGGTGTGAGAAGGGAGATGTGGTGAAACGTACTCTATGATGCCAGGGGCAGCCAGGAGATCAGTTAATGTTGCTGCATACTTCTGTAGTGTGGTTGGCTTTGGAGTGGTGTGCCCTTCCTGAGTTCTGGATGTCCAAAAAAAGAAGAGGGTATGGGAATGGAAATAATGGCATATCACCCACAGACCTCTATCCCCTGTCAGTTGGTTAGTTGGTTACAGCAAGCACACACTATTGTGCTAACTGATGGCACAGGGGCCAACTAAAGTCACTATGACAAGCATGGGAGTGACATCCAATATGTAGCAGGCCTGACCCACACCTGATTGGGTGTGGGTCTGGAGTATGCATATTGCTTGAGGTTGAATGGTCAAGCATGAATGTGGACAGGTTTCTATCACATGAGGTCTTAAGCCAACTTGTTATCTGGGCACAACATGTCAATTACCCCTCACAACAGCACATAACCAAGTGTTCATGAAAAAGGGTCAGTGACTCTTTTTCACTAACTATACAGATTGTCAGGCTGTATCATGAGCACCTGTACAACCTCCAGAAACTGCTTGGTGTCATCTGCACACTCCATCCAGTGCACCACACACATTCTGAGAAATGTGTTTAGAAAATGTGTATCTTTGTCTCAACTCCATACCACCTCCAATGGCACTGATAATGACAATAAACAACTTGAGATCAACACTATCATTGCTGACTGCATCATGGACAGCCAAGTGCAGTGTGGCAGAGTTGAACTTAGCCACGCCTCAGGGTGTGGCAATATTGTGCACCTGAGGGAAATGGTATTTCCCTGTGATTCCCTGCTGGAGATAACTCTCCTATATTATCTGTATCCAAGGGGGGAATAAAGGACAGCTTCTACCACAACAAAGTGAGGACCTCCCTGAGGCCCATCTACTTGAGACCCAGCTGGTCTAATTCCCCTACACTCCTACATTTTGGCAATGATGGACAATGGCAGGATTGTCTTCATATTAGATGATCCAGAAATACAGGAAAGGGAACCCCACTGAATCAAGCATGATGAGCTCGACCTCAGCTCCAAGCACAAGTTCATCCACCTCAAGGTTGACCAAGACATCTACGAAGACATCTAGTCAGGTACCTACGCCTATGCGCCCACCTCTCAGTGAGGTGCTACCTGGATTTGATCTTGCAGAGATCAAGAAGGTGATGGCGAAGTTACTGGCGTCAGTAATGGCCATCAATGAAAGAGTCTGTGCTGTTGAGGGGGGCTTGGAGAAGAGACTTTCTCTGATCAACAACAGCAATGGAGCCCTGAAGACACCCTTGAAATGATCCGTCAAGACCAATGCAACCTTGAGTTGGAAGCTGTGGAATCAATGGATGGTTGGAGCTACGCTGCAAGCGCTGCCAAGTGGGAGGCTGGAGAGTCTCCTGCAACTGACTCCAGAGACAAGGTGGGCGGTGGTCAATGTCAATGACCTGTCCACATTCAAGGGTGAGTTGAGTGAAGATGTCATTGTGTTCCTTGATGAGATGGAGGAAGCTGCCAGCCAGGGAGGATGGTCCAACGAAGAGCTAGTTTGGAGGACCGCCAACCAGCTCAAGGGAGAGGCTGAGGCAATACACTGGTGGGTATGCACGGGCCTGAAGGCTGGAGTTTCCCTGAAGTGGACAGTGCTATGAGAGCAGCTGGTCCAGGCATATGGCCACAAGAAACTGGACTGCTACTGCACATATGACCAGTTGGCTCAGATCCAACAAGCAAAGTCAGAGTCAGTCACAATCTACCAGTCACAATTCAAGGAGAAGCTCTGGGCTATGATGCTGGATGTGCTGGCAATGCTCCAGGTGAGCCATTTCATGAATGGGCTCATCCAAGAGCTTCACAAGTGAGTCAGGGGCGCTGTGTACCCTGACCTTGCCATGGCTGTCAAGGCTGCCGCCAAGGAAGAGGCAAAATGAGAGCTTGTCTTGGAGAAGGATTCAGGATTGAGGAGTCTCACAACTCCAAAGCAAGCATCAACTGGGAAGTCAGCGTCAAAGTCAGGAGACAAGTTGAGTGCCAGTTCCCACACCAAGGGGAGAGTGGGACTGTGAGGGCTGCTGAAGTCTCCCACCACTTGCTGGACCTGCAGAAAGGAGGGCCATCACCACCAAGTGCCCACAAGCCAGAGGAGCGTCCAAGAAGGACGAGTCCTCTAGCAAGAATGTCAACACAATCCAAGGCCATGAGCTGTCTCCTGTTGACATGAAGATGGGTAGGTCAGGACCTACCATCCAAGCTCAGCTAGGGGAAAGAATGATCAATCTCCCTCTATGGAGACACTAAAGGTCTGTGGTTGAGTGGATCTGGTGCTTATGATAGGCACTGAGGTCTACCAGCACAAGTTCAATGTGATTGAGGGACCCTTTGGATATGATGCTGTCCTAGGATCCAATGCACTACACCAATTTGGAGGAATGCTCAACCTGGGAAGAGGTTGATTGCAGTTCCAGTCACCTGACTTGTTGAGTGGAGGTCAAGCAGGGAAGCAGGCCCCTCAAGGACCTGACAGAGGAGCAGCTCGTGGCAGCACTGGACAAGCAGGCTCAGCTTGCTGACATCAGCAAGGCTGATCAAGCCAGGCTGCGCAATCTCCTCAAGTGGAACAAAGATGTGTTCTGCATCAAGTTGGAACGGCATGGAGCCAGCAGAACAACTGCACACCACATTGAGTTGACCAACCCTACCCCAATTCATGCGAAGGCATGTTGCATGTTGCTGATGGTTCAGTCCAAGATTGATGACAAGGTTGGCCAGATGGGATTGACTGGGGTGTCACATCTGTTGAATAGCAAGTGGGCTGCACCAGTTCTACTCATTGACTAGAAGGATGGTGATGAGTGGTTCTGTGTGGACTATTGAGAACTCAACAAGAAGACAAAGCGGGATTCATATTTGATGCCAGACATGAATGAGTGCCTTGAGGGCCTAGGGAAGGCCTGATTCTGATTGAAGATGGACTTCTGAAGTGGATTCTGGCAGATCCCTCTCACGCCAGAGGCCTCCAAGATCGCCACATTTGTGACTCATCAAGGGCTCTATGAGCTGACGGTGATGCTGTTTGGGCTCACCACACACTGGCTATGTTCCAGTGAGTGATGGATGAGATGATGGGCTTGTCCAAGGGAGAGTGGTCATGGGTACACATGGATGATCTCCTTGTCTACAGCACCACTTTCGACAAACACCTTGACTTCTGGGGACTAGTGCAGTACACAAACAGCAGTAGCAGCACATAGACGTCCCAGTTGTCCTGTTTTGTGGTGGCATAGCAAGCCATCATGGACTTGAGGATCTGATTGAAGCACTTGACTTGGCCATTCATATGCAGATGACCCAGCGTGGAGAAACTCCTCTTGATGATGAGTCATCTGGCCAGCTCTTGGTGTAGCTTGGCCACAAATTCTCTTCCTTGATCACTCACAATCATCTCTGGCGGTCCCCACCTCCTGATGTGGTTGAGAATTGCTTCTGTGACTGTCTTTGCAGTTGCATCTGGTATCCCAGTATTGGTATCACCTTGGGCCACTTGGAGAAAAGGTCTTGCATGATGACAGTGTAGGTGTTACCTCTGGTTGTATTGGGCAGAGGACCAATCAGCCACCTTCTCCCACAGTCATGATGTTTGAATCAGCTGTAGTGGGCCCAACATTTGTCCAGCTTCGTCTCAGTGCACCTGACATCAAGGGCAGACCCAGACCCACTCATCCACATTGTTCAAGCCCTTGATGTTGTTCCTGGCAATAGGCTCTCTGGATAGAGCATCACCATTGGTGTGGATTCGTCCAGCTTGGTGCATTATCCACAGCAGGAAGAACTCCTGCACCTTCATGATCCACCACACAATCTTGCCAATCAGTTCTCACTGGTCAAACAGCCATTGGAGTGCATGGTGGTCCAACAGGACCTCCAGCTCAGCTCCCAAGAGCAGGTGTCTCCACTTGTTCAAGAAGAACACAATCACATAGCCTTCTTGCTCTGTGGCTGACCAGTTCAACTGCACCTTGTCAAGGGCCTTGCTCCTGTAGGCCACAACATGCCATCACTCATCTGCTCATGGTGTTGCAGCATAGCTTGCTTGACATCAGGGGATGGGAGCACTAACCAGAGCCTGCTTAAGCGCCTCAAAGGCGTTCTGTTCCATCAGCCCTCCCCAGGCCCTCAAGGCACTCATTCATGTGTGGCATAGGATATGAATCCCACTTCATCTTCTTATGGAGTTCTTGATAGTCCACACAGAACCACTCATCTCACCATCCTTCTTGTCAATGAGTAGAACTGGGGCAGCCCACCCACTATTCAACAGACATAACACTCCCATCAATCCCTGGCCTCATACTACCAGCATTTCATATGCAGCTTCTCTCACATTGCCAGTCCCCTGTCCAAGCTCACAAGTGAGCAAGTCAAGTGGAAGTGGACTATGGACAAACACTTCAAGGCGCTCAAGGAGGCTCTCATGAGCTCTCCTGTCCTACCTGGTTGAGCAGCTGTTTTGGGTATGCTGTGACACCATCGTCTATGTGATTGGAGTCTTGTCAAACCACCATGCTCTCCAATGGCTGTTCAACCAACAGCCCATTGGCAAGATCACATGATGGATCATGAAGGTGCAGGAGTGTTCCCACTGCAGCAAATCCACACCAATGGCAACACTTTATCAAGAGAGCCAATCAAGGAAGAGACACCACAGGTAGTGGCTGCGTCCAAGTTGACAAGTTCAAGCAGAACAAGAACACTCTGCTGACTGACCCCAAATTCACTGAGTTCAGGTGGGTCATCAAGGGCAATGACCAGGCCACGAGGGGGAAGACAACACAACAACTGGCATGATCAACAGTGGTCCAGTACTGTCTGATGAACAAGTTGCAAGCAGACCCTCACAAAGCCCATGCAAGCTAGTCTGTTCCACTGCCATCACCCTTGGCCTCACTACTCTGAGCAACTAGATCTACTTGTAACCATCACTCAAGTACTACTATTGTGACTGATCTTACTTTCCCTCTACAAGCAAGATCTCATGCAACGGAGTGTGGAAGTAATGGCCCTGTGTTGTTCCTCCCTGTTAGTAATAGGCCTTTTTGGCACTATTGTGTTGTTGGCTTTTTGAGTTGTACATGTGATGAGGGAGGGAGTGTCCTACAGGCTTGGCACTTTCTTTAACATCATTGATGATCATAGCTTCCTTAAACCTCTGGCCAGATGAAATGTGCTGCACCCCCAATTTTGTGTTGCTTGCTGTTAGCCCAAAAAGCACACCATTTTTCCATTGGAGGGTTGATCTTTGAGCAGAGGGCCAATCATCTGACGCTGATCTGTGGAATGTGCTCCAAGTTCTGCAGTTTCTGTGCAGTGACTCCAAGCCCGAGTGGACCACTCCTCCTGTTGAGCACAGCCATGGACACCGCTGCAACGACCCCGGGACTGGCCTGCGTGATGCGCCCCCAACTGGAGTTGGTCGTTGATGCGGGTGAGCGGCAGCGCCTGCAGGAGCTCCACCGCTACCACGTGCTGGACACCGCCCCGTACGTGTGTTCCTCGTTTCCCCCCCCCATTCTCCCATTTATTATTATCATTATCATATTATTATTATTATTATTATTATTATTATTATTATTATTATTATTATTATTATTATTATTATTATTATTATTATTATTATTATGTTTATGTGTCGTGTTTCAGGGCTCAACGAGAGCGTGTATCACTTTGGCCCGGGTCCCAAGCTCATGCATTATCCACTGATCTCCCCCACAGAGAGCCCTGCTACGACGAGATCGCCCAGCTGGCGGCTCACATCTGCCAGGTGCCCGTCGCTTTAGGTACGGTCCGTGCTCCTGTCGTGTGCTTGCTCCCGTCTCAGTTCCGCGTGCATTGTGCTGTGTGCTGTGTGCTGTGTGCTGTGTGCTGTGTGCGTAGTGGTGTTCGTCGATGCCTGCAGGCTGTTCCTGAAGGCGCGGCTGGGCATGGAGGGCGTGACGGAGATACCGATCGTGGACCGGGAGCAGCTGTTCTGCGTG
Organism: Acanthamoeba rhysodes; assembly: GCA_000826385.1. Lineage (NCBI taxonomy): Eukaryota > Discosea > Longamoebia > Acanthamoebidae > Acanthamoeba > Acanthamoeba rhysodes. Next base: position 5,283 of record CDFC01057798.1, on the reverse strand, counting down.
CACGCCATCATGGACGACGCGCTGCTGGTGATCCCCGACGCCCTCGAGGACGCGCGGTTCCGGTGCAACCCGATGGTGGTGAACGACCCCAAGATCCGGTTCTACGCCGGCGCGCCCCTGGTGACGCCCGGGGGGCACCGGCTGGGCAATCTGTGCGTGATCGACATGGTGCCGCGCCACCTCGACGCCCAGCAGAAGCGCTCGCTGGAGCAGCTCTCGCGCCAGGTCTCGGCGCAGCTCGAGCTGCGTCTGAGCCTAGCCGCCGTGTGCCAGCAGAACCGGCAGCTGGAGCAGCTGAGCGCGGAGAAAAGCCGCTTCCTGAGCGCGGTGAGCCACGACATCCGACAGCCGCTCGCCACGGTCATGATGTGCTCCGAGCTGATGCTCAACGACGACGAGCAGCTGCTGGCCGAGCCCCACGTTGAGCTGGCCAACGCGGCGTTCAGCTGCGCCCAGTTCATGCACAACCTCGTGGACGAGCTGCTCCAGATGGGCGAGTCCGACTTTGGCAACGTCCCGGTGCCGCTTGACAGTCGCATGACCGACCTCGTGGCCCTCGTGCACCGCGTGGTGGCCACCAACGCCCTCTACGCCCGCCCCAAGCACATCACCCTCCACCTCGCCATTGAGGCCGGCGGTACTGGTGGTAGTGGGGGTGACAGTGGTAGTGGTGGTGGTGGTGGTGGCCTGTGCGGCTCGCCCGTCTCGCGGGGGACTGGGCTGGGCGTCCTCGTCCTCGCCACACCCCCCGGTGCCACGGGCGGCGACGGCACGCGGGAGCTGCTGTCCTACGACCAGTGGCACGCGAGCCGCACGGGCGCACGCGGCAAGATCAACCTCCTCATCGACCCCATGAAGATCGAGCAGGCGCTCAACAACCTGCTGAGCAACGCCGTCAAGGTACACTCCTCGCCCACCAGTCACCCACCCACCATGACCGCCATGACCGCCATGACCGCCATCTTCCCCTCGACGACGACGACGACAACTTCCGTGGGCGTGGTTCCACCGTGAGCTGACGGCGATCTGGTGGTGGTGGTGGTGGTGGTGGTGGTGGTGGTGGTGGTGGTGGTGGTGGTGGTGGTCTGGCGGCGTTGCAGTTCTCGCACCCCCACAGCAGCATCGATGTGGTCATCGGTCGGGTGGACATGGGCGGCGTCGAGGGCAGTCGTGTGCAGGGCAGGTGCGCCTCGGTGTCGGTGATCGATCGCGGGCAGGGCATTCCGTCGGAGGAGATGGGCAAGCTGTTCCAGCCCTTCCAGCGGCTCTCGGTGAAGCCGACAGGCGGAGAGACAAGCACGGGCCTCGGGCTGGCCATCACGCGCAACATCGTCTTGGCCCACGCCGGCGACGTCCAGGTGGAGAGCGAGCAGGGCCTGGGCAGCACCTTCCGCATGCTGCTGCCACTCCCCACGCGGTCCGACCTCATCGAACCGTTGGCCGGCAACGCCGCCGCACAGCAGCAGAGCCGACCAAGCGCCCATACCCAGGCGCAGGGCATTCGGCGGCCGATGGCCAAGGCGGGGTACAAGGTGCTGGTGGCGGACGACAACGCCATCAACCTGAGCCTCATGACGCGGATCCTGCAGCGGCACGGCCACTCAGTGTGGACGGCTTGCGACGGTGACGAGGCGCTGGAGCTGTTCCACGAGATGGGCGGGCACGACCACTTCCACGTGCTGCTGATCGACGAGGAGATGCCGCGGATGTGCGGCATGGAGCTGATCGGGCACATCCGCAAGCTCGAGGCCGAGCGGGAGGTGGACAGGGCCGCGAGGCTGCCCCGTATGCCGCTGGTGTCGGTGTCAGGCCACGCCGACAGCGAGCACAAGAGGACGATCCAGGCGGCCGGCGCCGACGATGTCTGCCCCAAGCCGTTCAACGCTGAGAGGCTGCTCGAGATCGTGGCGCGGTTGGGCGCACACCACCACCGGCAGCGCCAGGAGAAGCGGCAGGCCCTGCTTCCGCTCTCTGCTGCTGCTGCTGCTGCTGCTGCTGCTGCTGGGCCAGACCTGGGGACCTAACGAACCCGCACCCTGCCTGATCGTGGTGAGATGAGTGAACGAAGCACTACAGTTCTTTGTTCGAAGATCACTTGGCTTTAGCTCTGCTGCTGCTGGAGCAGCTTGAGGGCCATCTCCTCGAGGGCGTCGGTGGAAGCCGCGTCGAGCAGGCGCTGCTTCTTTTGTTGGCGCGCCGCCTCCACCTTGGTGCTGGGCTCCGCATCGCCTCGCTTTCTCTTGGCCGGGGCAGGGCTCTCCTCATCTTCGTCCTCCTCGTCGTTGTCTTCCTCGTTGGCGCTGCCGTTCTCCTCCTCTCCGTCGTCGTCGTCGTCGTCACCCTCCTCGTCGTAGTCGTAGCCGCCTCCCTCGCCATCGTCCTCGCCATAGCTGCCGTACTCGCCCTCTTCTGGCGGCACCAGCTGGGCGCCCAGCCCCATCTGCTCGTGCGAGTGTGTGGCGTGTGGCGTGTGGCGTGTGGCGTGTGGCGGAGTAAAGGATCGTCAGCAGACCTCGTACGGACAGCACTCGGCGACGGGGGGGGCGTTGGGGATGGGGGGGGCTGCTATGGGCACCTCTTCCATGGCCTCTGCCTTGGCCCGCTGTTTCTCTTCCCAGCGCTGCTCGCGACGAATCTGCCGCAGCCGTTCCTTGTCCTTGACGTCCGAGGCCCTGGCGTGACGCGACGACGATGCCCCGCCAAGGAAAGGAGGCGCAGGACCCGTCAGTATTGGGGATTATTAGGGGGGGAGGGGGATGGGCCAGCAGCACAGGGGCGCAGGGGGATCGGCGAAGAGAGGCGCCGTCGAGTCGTACTTCATCTTGTCGCGGAGTTGCTGCGCGTATTGGATGGCCTTGGCCTTCTGCTCGGCGCTCACAGTGGCCGTCATGTGCGCCTCACCGGCCTTGCTGACCTCCACTGGGCGTGCGGGCAGAGGCTGCTTCTTCTTGAGCACCAGAATGTCGTCCTCCTGTGTGTGTGTGTGTGTGTGTGTGTGTGTGTGTGT
>CDFC01057700.1:7507-19961 GCA_000826385.1 Acanthamoeba rhysodes | reverse complement strand
TCAGGTGCACTATGTGCGTATTTTCGAGGAGGCCGACGCGGTGCGGCTGGATGGCGTGCGCGAGGCGGTGACGAGCTTTTGGCCCAAGACGCGCCGCTTCTTCAGCCTCTTCCAGTCGCCCATCATCGTGCACCAAATCGTTAACATCGACTACATGCTCTACGACGTACGCATTTGTTTTTATTCGTTTAACCCCTGGTAGTTGGTTTTATTTAACAATGTTTTTTCCTTCTCATTACGCAGGCACTGGTCAACATGCTCGTTCCCGATCCCTTCCGATGCGTGGCACCCGAAGTGTCGTCTGCGATCATCGTACGTTTGCCCTCTCCGGCGATTTCACATAGTCCGCGGTGGGACTTGGCAACGCACCGAAGCTGACTCGTCTTCCTTTTGCGCCACCAGGAATTGTCGCGACAGTTCCCCGCTTGGCTCCACAATGCCATTCAGTTCGCCATACCACTGGCCCTCACCGGTACTGTCATGTGTCGTTGGTAGTGCCGTGTGTCGTGCGGTTTCTGACCTTGTCATGGGATCTTTATCTTTTCGTTTGTTGCTGCAGACGCCAAGATCAGGGCGGTGAAGTACTTTTGTAAGACGCTGCACAAGCGCGCGATGATAAGCAACCTCGGTGGCCGCTTGACCAACCATCTCAACGGCCTCCACCTGACGCCTGAGAAGCGTCAGCGATGGAGCTCTCAGCTCCAACAGCAACAACAACAGCTACACGTGCGTCCTCCCCCGCCTCCATTCTTGGTTTAAATTTTATTAAATTAATTTTTGGTTCATTTTGTGCAGGGCACTCACGAAGATAGCGCCGACATGTCCTCCCTCTCGCGTCGGCGCATGCTTCAAGATTGGTTCGCCGAAAGACACTACAAACTCCACATGCTTTACCGCACGCACGCACGCACGCGCGCCACACAAACACACCGCGCACCTCTGTGTCTGACCTCTGGTTGCGGTGGACAGGATGGGTCTTGATTTCGCGTTCATCGCGGCGCAGACTTCCCTCTTCGATACTCCCGACCGACCCTACTCGGTTCCCCTGCCCTCCACCCTGCTGCAGGACATCACGCAACTACTGGCCCACGAGGCCGGCGTCGAGCAGTGGTCCGAGTGGTTGGTAAGATGCACTCCTCCGCTCCGTGTCGTGTCGTTGAGCGTGTGTCGTCGTCTAACAACCGATTCGTGGTCGCAACTCTTAGCACGGGTCGATCTTGGCCAACCACATCTTTGCGGGCGAGCGCAAGGAGAGCAGCGCCAAGGCGCAGGGCGACCTCATCCACGATTTTGTACTCAAGTGGTCCTTCTTCAGCGCCAACGTCCAGCAAGAGCTCACCTCCATGCGGGCCGAAACCCTCAAGTACTTCAGCCCGCCCTCTTCATCACCCCTTTTCACATGGCCTGCTCACAGCACACGCTCCACACATTGCACACGCACGGCAGGATGTTCCGATTGCTGTTCGAGTGGGTGGAAGCGGTGCTCAACCACCACATGGAGCTGTCGTGGAAGAACCGCGGGCCGGCGGACGGCATGTCGGCCATGAGCCACCAGGCGATGGCCCCCTCCGGCGGGCCGCCGCAGTCGGTCGTCGGCAGCCCCTCGCTCATGCGACGACGCGCCTCGCCACCGGACATGACCGGCGCCAGTGGCGGCAGCGCCGACCACTTTCACACCGTCGGTGCGGCGCCTGCCGCGCAGCACCCCTACGGCGCATCGCCGTTCTCGTCGCCCGCGGCCTCGCCCGTCATGTCGTCGATGCCGGGGTCGCCACTCCAGTCGCGAGCGGCGGCCGGCGGCCCCGCCGGCGCGGTGGCTGGCGGTGGCGGCGTCAGTGGCGCCGGCGCCGAGTCGCCGCAGGCCATGCAGAGCCGGCTCTACATGCAGTCGCTGCACAACCAGCAGCAGAAGCAGAACGCGGCGCTGGCTGCCCAGCAGCAGCAGTCGGCCGCCTACCAGCAGATGGGATTCTCCGTCGGACCGCAGCAAGCCCAGCCGGGCTTTTGGGTTCGTCTCGTTCGCCCTCTGCCTCGCTCTGTCGCTCTGTGGCTGACACGACCAACGTCACGACACGACCAACACGCACACCAGCCACAGCAGGGCTTTGCGCCGATGGCCGGGCCGGGCGGCGGGTATTACGTACCCGCCAACGCGGCGCCCCAGTATGGCTATCTCCCCAAGGAGAGCACCCAGGCCCTGAAGCAGCAGGTACCCCCAAACCCAACGCGCCCCTTCCTCAAGCGTCCACGTCGCGTCTTATGTCGTGTGTCGTGTCTTGCGAAAAAAGGTGGATTTCTTGAGCCACAAGATGTCGGAGGGAAGGACGCCTCATACGCGCGCCCACCGCAAGCACTCGAATTCTTTCAACGCGGGGTCACCGCCGCCCGGCGTGTCGTTCACGGTGACCCCGCCCACCACCCCGCCGGGACCGGGCCAGGGCCAGCAGGTGTCGGTCGCCCAGCCCGCGCGCGTCGGGTCGCACCCCATCCAGCCCACCCAGCAGCAGATGCCCATGGCCGCCGCGCCCTACCCCCTCAAGGTACTTCGCCCCAGCCGCCAGCCATTGCGCACAACGCTAAGACACGAAACGCGCTGCACGACACGACGCGACACGGACGCACGAATCGCAGGCGATCCAGACCCGGCCTCGGTCACTATCGCAGCCAGTGGGCCTGGCTCAGCCGGTGATGATGATGAACGGGCAGCCAGGAGGCGGCGGCGGAATGCACCCGCCATCGATGGTGACGACTACCCCGCAGCGGCCGGCCACGTTCGAAGACGCCAGCGGTGGCGGTGGCGGCAATGGCGGCGTAAGCGCCAGCGTGCCCGCGTCGGGCTATCGACCCCTCATCCCTTCGCCCCTCGCGCAGCACTCCCTCTCCCCGCGCTCTCCGCAGGGCCAGCAGCCCAACGTCCTCCCTCGTCAACAGCCGCAGCCGCAGTCGCAGGCGCAACACGGCGCCCAGGTAACGACGCGTTCACGATCGTTATCGTTTTCTTTGCATCCACTCAAGAAACTCACGTGCAAACCGCACACGCACCGCATACACCAGGGCGCACACATGCGCTCGAGCGGCGATTCGATGGACTATGCGGGGATGGACGGCAGCGGAGTCGGAGGCGAGGCGAGCTACGCGGCGATGATGGCCGGCACCGGCGGCTCCTCCACCCTGGGCGGCCCTGCACAAGGCAGTAGTAACGCTTCACCGCAGCAGATCCGTCGCACCCTCAGCAAGTGAGGGCTGTGTGCGTTGGTGTGTGCATGCCGCAAGTATACATATTGTACCAAAGCCTGAGCTCATGCCTTGCCCGGAGGTGTGTTTTGTTTTGTTTTTGTTTCTTTTTGCAGCTGACAGACCAAGAAGAAGCCAGATGAAATTTACATTTGTGAGTCAGCAAATGACTGAAAAATTGGTGTAAACAAATCCCATTTTGTAGGGGTGTTGTGTCTTTCTTGCTGCCTCTTTGTGTTTTTGTGGTACAAGTAAATCAACAATCAACTGCCATTGGTTAGATCACGAGGAAGGTCTGACACACTGGTGTGTATGGTGGGGATGATGGTGAGGGCAACACTGTGCCTGAGAACAAGGCACACCATGACTGAGGGTGAAGGTGAGGGTGAGGGAAACTGTGGGTTGACAGGGTTGGCCACCTTCCACTACCAGTTATTTTTACTTTCACAAAGCTTGTTCTTTTTTTAACAATAACAATCTTGATAGTCTGCCATAATCACACTCCCCTTACATTTTATCTGGCCAGAGGTTGTGTGCTGAGCTCCAGTAGTGGCAGGACACTTTGGACCAACATCAGACTGACACCATGCTTTCTCTGCATTCTTCCCCACTTTGATTCTCTCACTTCAGCTTCCCTCCTCTCTAAAAATGCACTCACTTACTTCCCAAACACCTGTTTCATGAACACTTGGTTTTGTTTAATCTTAGGTATTTGCAAAAGGTGTTTAACAGTGCAAGAATGGTGTGCTCTAGAGGTGAAGGGTGAAGGTATGGGTGGAAAGGAGTCACAAGGTGTGCATGAACTTGGGCAAACAGTTCGTTTGGTGCAAAGAGTACTGATGGATACAGCCACACTGCGCAGAAAGCACCACTTCCCATCCGAACAGTGAAGTTCAGCTGCGCCAGGCGGTGTTAGTACTGGGGTGGGCGACCACCCGGGAATCCACCGTGCCATATCCTTTTTAACAAACTTGGACCACAACAACCTGACACATTTTGATGACATCCTCCCCAACCTGACTACATGACCTGATCCAACACAACATATCTGTTTGGCGTAACAAGGTCCTGATTGGACTGGATTGGGGCTCCTCTACCTTGACTAGATGTGCCATCTGGAATGTATATGACTGTCATGACAGGGACCAATGGGTGAAATGAAACTCACACTTGCTTGTGTTCTACATTGGTATTGTATTCTTCATCGTGGCAGCTGGTGATCAGATGACAACGGGTTTCGTGAGGGCAGCCTTCTTGCGCGACTTCTGGTGGTGGAGCAGCACATCAGCAAAGGCAGCAAGGCGCAGCACCAGCACTACTCCATCACTGGCTGCCTGGCCCAGAGCGGAGGTGCCGCCTATCACGTAGAGTTGAGTGCCCACCAGGGTCGCGGTGTGTCCCGTTCGGGGGAGAGGCTCTTCTCCCAAGCACCTGGTCTTGTACCACGACATCGTCTCTGTGACCCCGCACACACCGACTCAGCACCCTCCCTCGCAGGCACCGACCGCACATGGAGTAGTACCGAGGTTGAGCAGGTTGAGGTCGTTGGTGGGCGGTGATGCCCGCTCGCGCGAGCCGCCGAGCACAAAGAGCCAGTGGCCCACCTTGGTCGTGGAGTAGCCATGGCCAGGGAGAGCGAGCCGCGCCTCCTTTGATCTGCCGCCTCCTCCGCCTCCACACAGAATGATGTTGTGCCCGGCCGTGGTCAATGAAAGGTAGCCCCCGCCAGACACCGACTCAGGCAGCGACACCTTCTGCCACGTAAGGGTCTGTTGCATGGTAGCATATGCGCCAGTCAGATCAGATCTCATTCGCTTTATCCAAACAAACAGTTTCGGCCGAAACGCACCTGGGTGTCGAGAACGTGGGTGTCTCGGCGTGGTGGTGGCAGGCCATTGGCACCACCAGACGTGAACCGCGCTGCCACCTCGAGCCCAGCTTTGCGCGCCTGGCCGACCGTGCTCTCCATTGGGGGCACATCGCCCAGCTGCACCTCTCGGGTCCACACCAGCGTTCCTGTCCAAGGGAACGGGATTACTCACTCATTCCACCTGGCATGGGCGCCCAATGGTGGGTCGGCGCACGGGTGTCCAGGACGTGAAGGCTGCTGAAATGGGTGGGACTCGCCTCGCCAGCCAGTCCGAACACGAAGAGTCGGTGTCCGACGGCGCAGCAGGAGTGGTGTTCGTCTTCGGGGCCGGTGAGAGGAGACGGTCCCGTCGTCTGCGGTCGGTGCCACAGGCCCGAGCGAGTGTTGAACACCAGAAGCCGACTGTCGGCTGTCTCCTGCCCAGCACCCAGCACCACGTAGATCGCATCGCCCACGGCCGTGGCCGAGTGCCTGGTGGAGTGCACGCGCCAGAACAGCTGTGAGACTTGGGTTGCACTGCAACATGCCAAGCCGCAGATATCATGACATACCCGACAAGGGTCTGGGGGGCGTCGACCACCAAGTACCGCTCGTCAGGCGGGCCGAGCTCGGCGGCATAGGGAGCCAATGGCCGGGTCCACTCCAGCCCGCCAGCTTCTCCGCCTGTCGACCGCCAACCCCGTCGATTAGTGTCAGGTGGTGAATGAAGTTGTGGGGGGGGGCAGTACTGAGTATGCGGTAGCCCTGGGTTCGGTCCAGGAAGCAGTTCTCGAGGAAGAAGTCCTTCCAGCGGCACCTGCGGGGGTGGTCGCCCGTGCGCTCCCTCCGCACTCGCGAGCTGTCCCACGTCCATCCCCAGAACCACCGCTGGTACACCTCCCGCCACAGCCCATCCTGCATGCCAGGCATCACACAGATATGGAAATATACACGTTAGCCGACATATATTGGTTCGTCCTTGCTGATACTCACCTCGTCGGCCAACTCCCGCCACCTACGACACATCGTGGCCGCCGTCATCAGCTCGATGGGTCCAAAGAACTCGAAAATGCGTCGAACCTGTCCGACGAATGTGGTGAGCACCACGCACAGCACCGGTTCGAATGGCAGGGTACCAGGGCCTGGGGCAAGGTGGAGTAGTCCTTGAGGGCCGTCGAGCCCAGCCAGCGGACGCTGAACTCGACCGACTTCATCCGCTGGTGCTTGTGGGCCTGGAGGATCATCTCAGTCACCTGCCAGTCACGCACGTCGTTCCACGTTCGCTCCCTGGACTTGCGCAGCTTGTCGTGATGGTTGATCTGGGAACGATGATGACGTCAGCACAAAAGGGCATCGCCGAATGCTGTGGAATCACACCGCACCCGCACAATAGCCGACTTGGCAACGTCGCCGGGTAGACGGTCATCGCTGCAGTTGCGGGGCATGACTCGATCGATGGCGCCGTCGGTCAATTGCCAGCGCTCGGCCTTGGTCCTGTCGGCCAGGGCGCCACGGTTGTCCACAATGCAACTGCCACCCATCACCGGCACGCCGAGCCTCGGGCTGCCCATGCGCGGGCTCGACTTGCGCGGGCTGGTGATCGCGCCGCGCTCGTCAGGGGTGCGCAGGTGGCCGGGCTTGAAGATGGCCGGCAGGCGAGGCGGTGCCACAGCTCGTCCAGATCTTGCCTCTGGCTCCTGTTCTTCTTGCTTGGTGTTTTCGACTGTCACCGGGCTGTCGGCAACAGCCACCGGCGGGCCTGTTGAGCAGGGGGTCTCGGCCGACAGGGCCAGCGGCCGAGGGGGAGTCGTCACGTCCGCTGTGGGCGCGGCGGCAGACAGCCCTGAGGCGGTGGTGATCTGGGTCGACGAATCCGTCCGGCCGGTCCACGGGGTGATCAAGCTGGGCGGGGCTGAGGGCGAACGATCCCGCGGCGTGGTCTCCTCGGCCGACGCGCGTTCCGCCTCGGGTCGGCGGTGATCGCCCGGCCTCATCCTGGAGTTGCCGCTGGCCTTGGACTCTGGCGAAGACCGCTCCCCAGCCACAACCTCCCCGACCCCAGCCCTCTTGGGAGAGCCCTCGGTCGTGGTCTCGCCCTTCCACACCGAGCAGTCGGCTTGGGCGTCCGCAGTCGGCGAGGCGGTGCAGGCGGATAGGGAAAGAGTGCCGTCGGCGTGGGAGCTGAGCTCACCGGGCTTCGACGGGAGGCAGCCAGCATCGGCGGGAATGTGGAAGTCCCTCTTCTCCCTGAACGCCGGTTGCTTGCCGCCCGATGGTTGGTCGAGCCGCCTGCAGGAGGCCGACGACGTGCTGGCGGCCAGCAGCTTTCTTTGTTGGCGTCGCTCCTTCTTCTGTTTGGCTTCGGCCTCTTTCTCGTCGTCTCGCACCCTCCTCTCTTCTCTTTCGTTCTTCTTCTTCTTCTTCTCCACCTCTCGCTGCCCGTCGTTCGACTCCTTCCTTGCCTCCCTGTCCGTTGGCGACTTGTGGTGGTCTTCTCGCTGTAGGCTCTCTGCGATGCCTCCGCTTGTGTGCTGACGCTTGAGCTTGGCGTCCCTACTCATCTCCTTCTTCTCCTCCGGCCTCGTCAAGTGCTTCACGCTCTCGCCCTTGACGATCTTCCTCGCGTCCTTCCTGTCCAGAACCGCTGCAGCCTCGCCCGAAGCGAGCACCGCGCTGGTTCGAAGCCTGATCTCCGACTTGCAGCGCTTACCGAGGCTCTTTGCTTGCGACTCGTCTTGGCCTACGGGATGGTCGTCCTCGTCGTGATGGTCTTGGCCGCCGTGGTCCTTGTCGACGTTCTTGGCGTGCCGACGCTCGACTGACCTGGACCTGCTGCCCTCAGGGGCACCCTTGACCTTGGTCTTCGGGCGGCTTTGGCGAGCGGACTTGGCCGAGCGGCTGAAGCGGTTCTTGTGGCCCGTCGCGCCGTCTTCCCCGTAGACTCCGTCCGTCACGATCATGTCGTGGAGTTTGAGCATTGTCGAAGTAGCGGCGCCAGCATACTGCTCAACCTCATCCTCCTTCTTGTGCCTCTGCTTCGTGCGCTCCTCCTTCTTCTTCTCCTTGCTCTGTTTGCTCTTCTCCTTGTCCACAGTCTCCACCCCGCGATGAGCCTCAGCGCATCCTGCGCTGGGCTCTGCTTGGTGTTTGTCGTCGGCCTGCGCCGCTATCTCGGCGACGAACAGCGGTCGGTCGGCAGACATGGTCGCCCCGCGGTTGCGACGCCTGGGTGGGGTGCCCTCCTTGTCGCTGACTGCGGCCAAGCTGGGCTTGGCGAGGGAGGCTCGGGTGGTTAAGGAGGAGACGCTCATGGAGATCGGGTGAGCCGAAGTCGCGGGAGTCGTCGGCGTAGAGGAAGGCGAGGGTGAAGCCTTCTTCTGGGCTTCCAGCAGTCGCTTGTCCCCGTCGAGCCCCAGAGAGTCGGTCATCATGCAAGATCCCTTGTCCTCGCTGGGCTTGTGACGTCGGCTAGAGGACGAGCGTGTCCCCGCTAGAGCATGGGCCTTTTTCTCGCTTGTGTCTGCCTTGTTTCTTTCGCCCCTCCTCCTGCTGTCCGCCATCTCCTCCGCCTACTCTCTCTCTCTGCACCTCGGCTCTCCTCTTTTTCTTTTGTTTTCTCTGCGCCGTTCTGCCTCGTTGCCTTATTTGGACATAAAGAAAACTGTTTTTACAGCTATTTACATTCGGTGAGGCTCTCCTCAACATGTTGTCGCCCAAGCCGTTCTCTCTCTACCCGCGAGATGGATCGCGGCTGTGCCGCCGTCTTCTCTAGAGAACCACCACTTGCCGGCAGGGGGCGTGTCTTGTGACGTAGGAGTGCAGCGAGCGCCAATGCCTACGAGTTGGGAGAGCAAAAGTGAACGGCTGTACCTTGAGGTTGAGCCACAACTTGGTCGTGGGGAAGGCCGTACCGATTGTTGGGGTTGCGCTCCTGCCGGGCATGCTTGCCGACCACCAACGTGTCGACGTCGTAGCGCGCACAGAGCTCGCACAGCAGTCTGCGCTCATCCACTGCCTCGCCCACCATGACCGTGTAGCAGCTCTCCGCCTGCATTTGTGTCCCTTCGTGTGAGCCAGAGGTAGGAACTCAAACGTCATGTTGAACGTACCAGGAGAGACTGGAGCTGGCGCGAGTAGGGAGTGGCGATGTGGCAAGCCCACCGCCACAGCTCATAGCGCAAGCGGAGCTCCTCGTCCGCGTTGCGAGCGTAGCGAAGGGGTATGGTCTTGTCCCTCATGACGACCACCATGATGTGGTCCTGGCTGGGGTCGACCAGCTCCAACACCCACCCCCAGCCGCGATGCGCCGCCGCAGAGCCATCGACCGCCACCAGCCACAGCTTGCCGCCGCTGATGGTCCTGGGCCTGTCCAGGCCTATGCCCCTGTGGAGGCAGTTGTAGCTCACCATCTGCTTCATCCACTGTGTCTGTTCCTGGGTCACCTGCACGTCGCTGAGATATTGAAGTCAAAGACGTCAGTTGCAAGGCAATGCTACCTATTAACTAAAATGAGAAACAGGTGAGCAGGTACCCGAGGACGTCGAGGCTGTTGATGAGGTGGGTCTCTGCCTGGGCCATGGTGCAGACTCGTGGGCGCATCGTCTTCTTCTGGATGCGGGGCAGCAGGCCTTTCGATTCAGCTGCTCCTGAGCTGTCGGAGTCATAGCTGTCGTCGCTCCACTCGTCTTCCTCACTGCTGCCAAAACCCTCTTCACTGTCGATCCTCTCGTGATGGTGCTTCTTCTCGGCAGGGTCGTCTGCCAGGTGGCCATAGCCTGCCTTGAAACTGTGTTGGGCCCAAAGGGAATGCATGTGGTGCGGGTGTGGTTTGAGGTGCGGTACGTAAGAGAGATCAAGGGCTTCGGCTCTCCTCCTTTAGTACTGCTTGCCAGGTGTGGTGACCCGGGTACCGCACCCTGTGACCATCACTACTCAGCAACTGGGAACCACTTCCCTAGAGACCAACAAACAAATCGCTATTCAGACATTAAAACTCTGATTGCCGAGTGGAGTCCCAAGGTTAAGTGAACCAGTTAGCCTGGAACCCTGTGGTCGGCCTCCCTCTCTTGGCGCAGCTGACCAGCGCAGACTTCCGTGCACATACGTGCACCACTCGCGTCAGCGATGCCGTAGACCACACAGGTCGGTTCCAGCCGCCATTGAGGATGACTTACCTTGGACCCTGGTCTTCGGCAGCCTTCACTTTGCTGGTTTTGACGACCTGACCCTAATCAACAATGAAGTGAATTAAGACCATTAAATGTGAACTGAGATCCACCAATGCACACAATAGCGGGAAATAGGAGAAAATACTCACATAATCGAAATTCCAAACCGTCTCGGCGAGACGAGGCAAAGGTCGCTGGCGGACTCGAGGCTGACCGTTTCTTCGAGGAGCAGCCAACAACCAGCCGGTCGTGAGCTCATCTTCCGTTAGATCTTCCGTTCGTTTGGAGGGGCGGCATCGTTGGGAAGTGATCGAATCACATCGAGATTTCCAAGTGTTTGAATCCTCGAGATTTCCTAAAAGCCAAGATGTCGGGTGACGATGGAAGAGTAGAAGCAGTGACAGAGTGGCACGTCTCTTTCCCAAGCAGCCTCAATCATTCATCCATCTCCAGCGCAGTGGGAAGTTGAAGATGTCGATTGCTTCGTTTTATTTTTTTTTGCATTTCTAACCTCTTGCTACTTGCTGCGCCCCCACCCTCAGGGGTACCGAGGGCTCGCCTGGCGACCGGCTGCGACACCGTGGGACGGGCGATGAGAAGGCCTACCTCATCAACGACACCGAACAGCCCGCCGCTGAAGGCCACCAGGTCGTCGGCAAGCAGGGGTACTCGCCCAGCTGCGCTTGTCATTGCTGCGCTACTCACCCATCAACGGTCACCGTTCTACATCGCAGGGCGTGGCAGGCGTCGGCGTCCATCATCAAGGCTGTCGTGGGAGCCGGCTCGTTCGCCCTCCCTTGGGCCTTCCTCCAGGCCGGCCTGTTCGGTGCGCCGCTCTCCCTTCCGTCGTGTGCCCCGGCAGGTGGGTGAAGCTGACAATTTTTGTCGTGTCGTGTTCTGGCATCGTGTGCGGTGGTGTCCGTGTGCGCCTGGTGCGTGTGTGCGGTGCAGGTGGAATAATTGGCATTTTGGTGTTGGCGATTCTCAGTTGCTATACGATCCGCATGCTCATCCAGTGCAAGCGTGAACTCGTGGGTACGTGCTTGCGTTTGTAGGATAGTTCTCTTCACTCTCCGGACAATCACATCTCACATCTTAACAAACCCACCATGCAACACGCACACGCCCTCGCTCGCACAATGCACGCACATGCAGGCACATCGGATCGATATGTCACGTACGTCGATATCGCCAGGGAGGTCTATGGTCGGGTGGTGGCGTGGACGCTCTACGCGGCGATTGTGATCACTTCCATTGGCGCCTGCTCCGCCTACCTCGTTTTCTGGTACTGCTCGTGGCCCTCCGCCTGCCGAGCGTCCTTTCACTGAACCCGCGCATTGCCCTTTGGTTTGTTAGCGGCAACATGCTGGAGTCGGTGTCGCGAGGCAAACTGGAGTCGATGTACTGGGTGTTCATATTGGCCGGCCCGCTCATCCTGTTCACTTGGATCCGCTCCTTCCGCTACCTCGCCTTCACTTCCATCATCGGTATCGTCTGCGTCGTGTTGTGTGTCGTGAGTCGTCGTGTGGTCATGCAGTGCTGAACAGTTAGTCGTGCTTTTCCACTCAACAGGCGATATTGCGCTGGTGTTGGCCATGATCACGATGTTCGTGGAGGGCTTCAAGGAAGAGAGTACGCACTCCTCCCACACCGTGGTGCCACGCAACACGGCTGTGCTCACTCTCTGGCGGTTTCTGCACTCTTTATGGGGTTTCGCTGCAGGCGTGGATAACCCGTTCGGTGGCGAGTATCCGCCGATTCAGTACCTGTCCTACCCCAAGTTCTTCGGCGCCGCGGCGTTCCTATTCTGCGTGCACATGCTGGTGCGCCAAACATTTCTTTTTCCTTTTTGTTTTCTTGAATGGTCGTCATTGACGTTCTCTACGTGTCGGTCTTGCCGACCACGCCCAGATGGTGCCCATCGAACAGTCCATGCACACGCCCAAGAACTTTGGCAAAGGTCTCACATTCCTCAGTTTTCGTGTCTTCCCCTTGGGCTTGCCGCTTAGCCTTTTCTTTTGTATGTGCGTGTGTGACGAACAGCGGTGTATGGCTCGTTTTTGGTGGTCACTGTGCTGAACCTGGTCTTCGCCGCCATCGGGTATGCAACTTTTTCCTAGGCGTGGTACATTGCCGTGTTCACACGATCACACACACACACACACACACACACACACACACACACACACACACACACACACAC
>CDFC01057681.1:13325-30371 GCA_000826385.1 Acanthamoeba rhysodes | reverse complement strand
AGCTCGTCGCCTGTGAGGCGAGGCTTGCGCCCCTTCTTCTTCTTCGTCGGCAGAGGGGGGGCTGGTTCGCCGAGGGCCACTGCTCGCTCGCGGTCCTCATGTGCGCGCACCGCCTCAATCACACGCCGCACAGTGCTGCAAGAGATGTTGTAGGCTTCGGCAGCCTCAGCCCAGCTCAGCTCGCCCTTCTCGTGGACTTTCTCCACGATGAGGGCCTTGATCTGCTCGGCCAGGGGCTGGCCTCGGCGGCGCTTGGCCGGGGGCTGCTGTTCCTGGATCTCGGGTGGGTGGTTGGCAACGTAGTGGGTGAGGGCCTTCTTCTTTGCTTTTGCGGCATCTCGGGCCTCCAAGATCTGTTGTGATCGGGCTTGTAATTCCTGCCACTCCTTCTCGAGGGCTTCCTCCTGCTCAGTGACCACCCTGAGCACCGCTTCATTGCTCACCACTGGTGTTGTTGTGGTTGAGAGAGTGGTACTCATTTGCTATGTTGGGTTCTTCTTTTTTGCTGTGTCTGGTGCCCCCCCACCCTCTTTGATTGTGCTCAGGTGTCAGCCATTTTGGTTCTTGGTGCCTTGAAAAGTCGTTCTGGAGGCCTCGAAAATTGGGAAACTCAATACCACGCCTGACCCACACGAGACTGCTCGCGCACACCACGCACACACACACACACACAGAGAGAGAGAGAGAAAGAGAGACGACGATGATGTTGATTCGAGACAAGAACGCAGACCCAAGGGCGAACGGCGCACAAGGGATGGCGCCGAAACGAGCACCGGGCGTGACGGAGCAGGTGAAGATCAGACAGGCGGTGCTGATCGACGAACTGCGCAAGCTCGAGTGGTCGCCGGCCCAGCACGCCGCCGCCGCCGCCAACGCTGACGCCTCCTACTGCTCGGCCCCGCCCGCTACCACCGCCGCCCGAGGCGCCTGCTCGACACCACCGTCGACGCCTCACCACGCCCAGCACCGCCGATGGCACAGCAGCCCCGCGGAGCAGCGGGTCCGCCCCGCCTGCGTGGCGGCGGTGAAGGAGGACAAGAAGCGGAAGCGGGGACCAGTCGAGGCGCTTCGGGTGGTGCTCGGCCGGCGACCACGGCGCGAGAGCTTTCAGAAGTGCCTTGCCCAACATCTCTAGAGAGAGAGAGAGAGCAAGGGAGACGTGTAAGTAAACAAAAAGATCGAACTAAAGTGTGGAGTTGAAGTGTAATAGCCGGCCTCTTTAGCCGCACGCGTGCCGGACTACGCTCTCGTTCCCGAGAAACGGCGGCGGAGAGAAACAGTGTTGGTTGTGACTACTCTTGAGCGACACGTGAGTTGAAAGGAATGAATGGAATGTACGGGGGGAAAGGGAATGTTGGAGATATGTTCGAGATCAGAAGGGGTACAGGTCCTCCTCGACCGCCTTCCTGCGGGCCAGGGCCGCCTCCACCCGCAGCGCGCGCCGGGCCTGGTACCCCCACGCCAGCGTTCCGCCCACGACCACCACCGCCAACGTGCTGCGCCCAACGGAGAACCGAGAGTGATGGTTGTTAGGCGGGGAATGTTGTGTGATGGCTTGGGGGCGGGGGCGGGGGGCGGGTACAAGAGCATCATGGCTCGGTTGGCGGTCAAATAGACAGCCGCGGGCCGCTTCGACGGACGAGGCGGCGTGGCTGGCCACGATTATAGCCGGGTATTCCCACCACATATGCATGTTTAGAGGGTGAGCACATGCTCGGACCACAATGCGAAGAGTCGTGTGCGTACCACACTCCTTGGTCCAGACGAACTCGATCGTGTCGTGCAGATCGGTGGCCACCATGGACAACCGCACCACGGCATTGCCACGCTGCAGGCACTTGTACTCGACCCTGGGGCCGGTGTTAACATTATTTAGATACACCATGATCTATATGCTGCTGTGTGGTTGCCATGAAACCAACCACAGGTTAAAAAGGTACCTCAGCGAGGTGGGCGAAGAATCGACCCAGATCTCGGAGCGGCTGTCCACGGTGCCCTCAGGCCCGACCAATCGGGCCCTCAGGATAGTGCTCGGATGAATCTGGGCGTCATGGAGATGGATTGGTTGCAGTGGAACGAAAACAATTTAAAATGGTGTTCAACCCAATAAGTACGGGAGGGGGCATCGATGGTCTCATGGTACCGTGAGGCGAGGAGAGGCGAACGGGGTGAAGGTCTGAGCGCTGATGTAGAACATCGAAGTTGTTGCGTTCTGGTTCACCGTGTGCGAATGCAATGCGGCCGACCACTCCGGCTGCACACACACGAATGATATATGTATACACATGTATGTGCTATATATCAACAAACAGAAAGCTACACGTATAAACATAGCCGCAACAATATACGGAGTGTACAGCGTACCAGGATAGCGCCGTCGGTGTACACGTCCCCAGTACGCGCGCCGGCCGACGTGCTGATCACGAGGCCCTTATGGGTGCCCACCTGCGAGCACGACTTGCGCCACCCGAACTCCACGGGGCTGTAGGCACCCAGGTAGTACCTGACGTTCACGATCACCATCTAACACTCGACGGAGGGAAGAATGAATCAATGTTCGACTGTCTGCCTGTGAGCGCTGTGATCGAGTGGAGGCCCCGAACGAACCTCCTGGGACAGCAACAGGCACTTGTAGGTGATGGCCAAGGCCTTGGGCCCCTTCTCCGTCAGGATGCTGCCGGACGACGCCGTGTCGGTGCTGTGGATCTGATACACACACACACACACACACACACACACACACACACACACACACACACACACACACACACACACACACACACACACACACACACACACACACACACCATCAACAATAATGAAGTGAGCAACATGTGGAATGTAGAGCAAAACTGGTGTGGGCGTACCTGGAGGATGTCGGGGTGGGACACGGTGATGGTAGGAGCGCTGTAGTCCTGCGATCCTGCGGCCCGTTCCATCTTTGGGCGGAGTAGAGTGAGATGTGAGAGATGTGAGTGCTGGGCATAGCCGAGGTCGTGTAATTGTGGTGGGGGGGGGCGAGGGTGTACGCGAAGGTAGAAGGTGGTGGTGTGCACGCCGAAGGGGATGTTCTGGTTGAACGGAGCCAGCCACTTGTCCTCCACCTTGCCGTCCTGTGTCGGAAGAGAGAGATAAAGATGTACGTAAGGACAAATGATGGACGTAAATGATTAAACAATGACGGACGTACGGTGACGACGGGGAAGCTGTCACTGTCCTCGTCGCCCAGCACGGCATCGACGAAGAAGCCCTGGCGCTGTCCGCTGCCGCACGTCTTGGTCCACGTGAAGGTTACGTTCTTGACCTCCTCCATCATGTTGAAGAAGGTGTACTCGACAGTAATCTGCGACTTGCCTGCGTTGACCAACAGCG
This sequence comes from Acanthamoeba rhysodes, assembly GCA_000826385.1. NCBI lineage: Eukaryota > Discosea > Longamoebia > Acanthamoebidae > Acanthamoeba > Acanthamoeba rhysodes. The sequence goes on along the minus strand of CDFC01057681.1, from coordinate 26,999 downwards.
CACATCACACGACACACCACACGACACACGACACTCCACCGCATGGGTCGTAAGTTATGAAGAAGTTGAACACCGGTGAGGGAGTGGTGAGGTGAAGGGGGGAAGGACCTGCAGTCTTGCAGTAGTACTCCACGCGGAAGACGTAGAACTTGCCGGCCGAGTCCTTCTCCTCCAGACTGCCGAAGAGACCATCGCCGTGCCCAGCCACCTTCATCACATCGTCCTCCATTTCTGTGTGCCCAACCCATCGCACACACCACCGCACACACACCACCGCACACACCACCGCACACGATCAAACACACATGTTTTGGGCCATGGGTCGAGGGAGGCATACCGCGGTTGGTCAGGTAAAAGGTGGGCGGGCCGAACTGCTCGGGCTTGAGGTCGCCGGGGTCGGTCGGGGGCGTGCTCGGCTCGTCGAGGTCGATGACGAACGAGGTGAAGGACTCGACCACCACCTCCTGGGCCAGCTCGACGCCCTCGGCCGGAACGCCGCGCCAGGCCGGGAGCACCTCGTCTTCGTCGACCACCAGCTCGGCGTCGTCGAGCGCGTCCTGGTCGAAGGCTGCCACGTCAGGTTCGGGCTCGTCGTCGTCGTCGTACTCCGACTCGCTGTCGGTGTAGTGGAAGTTCTCATCGCCACCTGCGCTCATGAGCCAGTCGGAGTCGGACCCTATCCGATAGATTGTGAAGGCATCGACGGGGGACGAGTGGGAGACGAAGATGAGGGCGACGAGGGCCAGCATCGCCATCGCCATGTTGAGCGACAACTTCAACGACTTCATGCCTTCAGTACGACTTGAATGGGCCCACCAGGAGACGAGAGGCAACGGGGGTTCGAGGTGAGCGATCAGACCAAAGATGGAGCCAGCCCCCACTTGATATCTTCTTCCAGGTGAAGGAAACGACGGAGGAAACGATGCGAGAAACGTCTGGGGTTGCTTTGTCCACCTTTGGTAATTTCCTAATCTGTGATTTCTATTAAGTAACTAATTAGGTAACGCGCAGTTGAGATTTGTAAGCAAGCTAGAGTAGAGAGAGAGTCCATGAACCTCTTCTATGGTTTGCTAGAGAGCCAATATAGAAAAGTACTAAAAGTGTTGGTGCAGTTGTGCGAACGGACAAGTAGAAGATGTCAAAGAAAGGAAAGGGGTGTTGAATTGTGTGAAGCTGATTGGCTGAAATTAAACAAAGCAAGGTCGGATTTCTCCAGGATTTCGCACACCACACAAATTATGTGGGGCGCTGGAGAAAGAACGAAAACGAAAAGCGTAGCGTGGGTACCAAAAGAACGAAGGAGAAGCGACGCAAAACCTCGCATACCCAGAAGCCATCATCTTTTTGTTGGGTGCCGGCGCAATGCTCTGAGGGAGTAAAGAAAGGCCACCATCGACGAAGATTAGTTCCGAAATCGGACATCACGACCTTCATTCATTCATTCTTCATCAAGAAGAGCCATAGATTCTGATCTGCAACAACGCAGTAATACAATCTCGAGAAATCGCGCCCCCTAATTTCGGAGTGAAATGAAATCGAGTGGAGGAGGAGGGGGGGAGGACAAGTCACCTGATAAGGAGCCCAAGAAGAAGGAGCGCTCGGGCAGCATCAAGAAGCGGCTCTCCATCGGCTACGGCTTCTCCAGCCTCCGCAAGCGGAATCCCATCAAGGGTACACCTCCTGCCTTTCATTCCATTTCTTCCACCATCATTTTTATATTATTATTATTATGATTTGATTCAATAATTTTCTTCAATTCTTTTTGGCAGGTGTGTTCGAGGAGGACGACAAGAAGAAGGTGCGCGTTACACGTTCGTGTTTTGATCTTCGTTATTTATGTCCTATTTATATTATTTATTTTTTTATTTATTGTTGTCCGTGTTGTGCTGGAGCAGGGCAAGTCCATCGAAATCAAGGTGGGCGACGTGGGATGGAAGCAGACCAAACACGTGGGCCAGGAGGAAGCCCAACAGCTCAAGTACGCCATTGCGTGCGTGTGTCGTTGGTCGTGTCGTGTCGTGTCGTGTCTTGCGTGTGTGTCGACCATGTCTTCCTGTGAATAACGCGCCATCTTCTTCAGGGCGCTGATGGTGCTCACCAAGCAGCTGGGCGAGGAAGACACCGACGAAATCGCCCAGCTCCTCCAGGAATGGGACGCCGACAAGGTACTCGTTCGTTCTTTTCTTTCATTTATTCATTCATGTATTTATGTATTTATTATACAAACACAATTAACTAATATCTAATTATTTGCTTGTTATCTCTGTGGGGTGTGCAGGTGCAAAAGGAGATCGAGGACAAGCGGCGAATGCAGATGCAGAAGAACAGGTCCCTGCAGGTGGTGATGGAGCAGTGGAGCCGCAGCGGGCCCGAACGCGACGCGTTCCCTCTGGCCAGCGACGCCGACGGCGCCCTGTCGCTGTCGTCGCCCTCGGCCATCACCCTCCCGGCCCCGGGCCCCGCTCCCGCCACACCCGTACCACCGACACCAGGTGACAGCGCAGACGACACCTTAACTTCGACCGCCACCGTTGCCACCGTAACTTCGTCAGCCGCCACATTAAATTCCTCCGCCGGCGCACCCAACAACAACGCCGGCGATGCGACAGCGGAACAGGACCAGCTCAAGAAGACGATGGTGACGTCAGCAGCTGACGACAACAAAGGCAGCCACCACGACTACGGCGGCCGTCGGCGCGGATCTTCGTTTGACGATTCGTCGCCGACCTGGTCCGTCGACGACGAGTACACGGCCGACTCGTCGGTCATCATCGAAGACGACGACGAAGACCTCATGGAGGTGCCCGAGATCGGCAGCGAGGGCAACGACAGCGAGGGCAGCGAGGGCGCCGGCGGCGGAAGATCTCCCCGCACCTCCTCCTCCGCCAAAAAGAAGAAGATCCGCGAGCCCAGGTGCGTGTGTCATTGCGCGTGCGGCGTGTGTGGCGTGCGTGCGTGTGCGTGTGTGTGTGTGTGTGTGTGTGTGTGTGTGTGTGTGTGTGTGTGTGTGTTGATCGTGTGCGGTGTGCATGAAACATAGGCCGCCATCGATGGTGTTCGGGAAAAAGGAGAACCTGGACCTGCGCGACTGGCAGACGTTTCTCGAGGCCGAACGGGCGCGCGCCCTGCCCTACGCCGTCAACAGCCCGCGCCGTGCCGCTTCGCCCCGCAACTCCCCGCGCAACTCGCCCGCCGGCTTCCTCATCTTCAAGCAGAAGAAGATGCTCACCACCCTCAACACCAACCCCAGCGGACAGGCGTCGCCGTCGAGCAAACTCGGCAGTGGCGGCCGCCACCCGACCAGACCACGCAGCGGCGGCGGCGACGGCGACGGCGATGACGTCAGCAGCGACGTTAGGGGGGCGTTGATGTGTCGGCAGAAAGGAGGCAGCGGGCGAGCGTGGAGCGATGACGAGAGCAGTTCGTATGAACAACGGCGCTCCGGCGACGGCGACGGCGACGGCGGACGGGGCAACATCGGTGACGAGGTGGTCGAGCTCGCCGAGATGAGCGAGGGCGAGGGCGAAGAGAATGAAACATTCACGCACCGGCGCGACTCCATCTCATCCGCAAGAATGTCGCCCACGCCATCATCGACGCCGACCACGCCGACCAAGGCCGGCAGCCCAACCATCCCCAAGATCGTGCTCACCCCGCAGATGCAGGAGCGCACGGTCAAGCTGCCCCCGCCCGCCGCCCAGTCGCCCACGTCGCCCCCGCGTAACGGCGGCGCTGACGTCAGCAGTGGTAGTAGTAGTGGTAGTGCCACGTCAGCAGCTACATCAACCTCGCCCGGGCGGACCAGCCGACGCAAGGCGGCCGGCGAGCAGATTCGGCGGATTTCGCTGAGCGACTCGCAGCTGGTGTTCTTCCAGCGGTGGATGCGGGACAAGGTCAAGGACGGCAAGGTCGAGGTGCCGGCCGACGTCGAGCAGGAGATCCGCGAGCGCGAGCGCGACGCGGTGCGGCGCTACGACAAGATGGAGGCCGACGGCCTGCGCAAGGCGCTGGTCAAGCGCGACAAGGAGCTGGCGGTGCTGCGCCGTGCGGTCGAGGAGCTGAAGGGGCGCGAGGAGAAGGCGACCGCGCGCGAGCGCGAGCTACGCGACGAGATTCGACGCGAGCGCGAGCGGGCCGACCGGGTGCAGGCGCGCGAGAACGTGCTCAAGGAGATGATCCGCGAGAAGGTCGAAGAGAAGCGCAAGATGAAGGAGGAGCGCGAGCGCGAGCTCGAACTACGACGCGTCAGCTCGTCCGACGATCAACACCACCACCACCAACTCCAACTCCAACCGGTGCCGCGACGAGCGACCAAAGAAAACAAGAAAGAGAAGAAGGAGAAGGAGAAGGAGAAGGGAAAGAGCGAAAAGAAGAGGAGGGGATCGGCGATCAAGTTTGTAGGTAAGGAGAAGGGTGAGCGCGAGCGCGAGCGCGAGCGATCGTCGCGGGCGGGCGGGCGACTGGACAACAGCGGCGAGCGCGCGCCGGAGCCGATTCAGCACGCGGCGGCCGCGGCCGCGGGCGTGGCGGGGCCGCCGGCGAGCGATGAGGTGGCGTCGCTGCAGGAGCTGGTTCAGAAGGGCGCGGGGACGTGGAGCAAGAGCCGAGGGCGCGAGGTGAAGATCTTCAAGCACCTCCGCAGCAAGAGCAGCGAGGAGGTGCCCACGGCCTACGTCGCCAAGGAGTCGCGCGAGGCGCACTGACGTCTGTGGGTCAGTGTGAGAGATGAATTTGCCAAACGCAATTCATCGCGCAATAAAAATCAATCATACCCTCCTGTACCATCTTTTAAAGAACAATCAATCATCCAACTTTCGCGGACTTCAGTCTGGAACCAAAGGCCTTTGTTTTGGGTTTGGGTGGCGTTTGGAAACACGACGGGCACCACAACCATCCATGCCCTGTTTCACACAGTGGGAGTCAATTTTTAACCAAAACAGTTCGTTTCGTTTCGTGGTTTGGTTTGGTTGGGTTGGGTTTAGGTCTGGTCCAGTCTAGTCTTGCCCGAGGGCGAGCGGGACCACTGTGGGCCAGCTGACCTTCCCGACCCGGGGTGTCTTTGCGGTCAAGTGCTGGACGTTCTGACGAGGCTGATGGGGCAGGAATGGAGTGCAGGCCAGAGCGTTACCATTCCAGGTATGTCTTTGCGTGCCCATGGGCAACCAAAACGAAGATCCACGCCCCAGCTGGGGCACACATTAGTATGTCCAAGTATGGTAATTGCCCGCCCACGACGTTACATGACAGAAGAGCCATGGCACGTGCCAGCCAGAATTCCTGGTCATTTCGGCGGAACTTTAGTGTCATCAACCAATCCGCGACCATACCTACGTCGGCATCATCGCTCCCGGCGGTGCGGAACAACACCAGAGATAGATGGTGGGGNGGGGGGCAGGTAGCATATGGTTGTGTGCATTTATCTCTATAATTACACTTCACAATCGCACTTGTTTGAATATTTGAGTCTCGCATCAGGCGGGACGTGCACCCAATGATGATGGTGATGATGATGATGCTGAGGACCTTCGCTTCTCCAGTCGCACCAGCAGCCGCTTGATCGGATTGCTCGACCGCGACCCACCGGGCTTCTCCGTCGCTGTCGTCGTCGTCGTAGTTGCGGTCGTCGTTGTTGTGGTCTTCTTCTTCGGCAGCGGCTTGGTTGTGGCGGTCGAGCCGACGTCCGGTGGTGGCGGCCGGCGAACCCAGAGGGAGTCGCTGTTGTGCTGGCGCTTCGTCTTGAGCAGCTCGGCCGCGCTCTCGGGCGACGACTTGGCCTTGGGCAGCGGGGCCGAGAGGAGCGCGTGGGTCGAGGCGTGCGGCGAGTGGGCGGGGCTGAGGCACACGTCGATCTTGTGGAGCTCGTCGATCAGCACCGCCTGCCTGATCATCAGCTTCTGCGTCACCCCCGGCGCGCGCTTGGGCGCCATCCACGACGGCGCCTTGTCGGGTTGGGCGTTGGCCTTCTTGCGTGCGTGTTGCATGATGCGTGCGTGCGTGTGTGCGTGTGCGTGCTGAGGCCTCGAGTGTTGAGCGGCGGAAAGCTGGAGGTGATGGTGATGGTGATGGTTGGTGTTGGTGCGGCGATGATGGAGTGGTGGAATGGTGATGGACTGCGCAGGGTCGATCGAGTTTTTTAAACAGGTGGGCCAGTTGCGGCAGGCCTTGAATAGGACAAGGACTCGGACACGGACACGGGCCTTGACACCTTGGGGGGCACATGCACGCCCCTCCTCGTGGACCCAATCGGCAGCCGCCCTGAGTGGACGTGCCGGCTGCGTGAGCGTGAGCAGCTCGCCCGAATGGAGGTCCCTCCGCGCCCCACTTATTCCCGTGTCCCCTCCTCCCCCCGGACTTGGTGGATCTCCCGGTCGCGAAGCAGAGATGGGATGGTTTCTGCCGTGATCCGCCACACGACGCGTCAGCGAGGTATGCACATTGGGCTCATGACCAAGAATGCACATACCGATCCACCCCCGTCCCTCGGTCAGTCCAGGACTCCGACGGCATTGCTTGCATTCCTGGGCCATTCCCAATCGCTTGGGGCTCGTCCACCCTTTTCTGGCCCCGGGGAGGAGAAGAGAGCGCACGGGCGTGGATCGCATCGATCGGTCAACCTCGTTTTTCTTGACGTGAGCCCGTTCGTCCTCCGACGGGCGAGCACGTCAAGAAAAAGAGAACGTTACTGAAGGCCGAGAAAGGAAATGGAAGGTGGAACACACTGTGACGACGACACCGGCGTGGGTGTAATATCCGAAGAAAAAGAAGAAGACGTCGGCGGCGGCGGCGGATGTTGCAGGTGGGTGGGAAGGGGAGACCGGTGGGTGGGAATAACAAGGGCGTATGTATTTCACAACAACAACACGTCTTCTTGCTGTCTGGTGGTGTGCCGTGGATCTTCTCCGCCACGCGCTCTGCAGCGTTGGTTGGGTGGAAAAATATGGAACTATCTCCTCCCGTCGTCGTCGTCGTCGTTGTTGTTGTTGTTGTCCCTGTGGTCGGCTTCTCCATGGTCGCCCCAGCTCGGTCGGCTGAGCCAGACGCCCCACTGCGTAGAGATGTAGGACACCCCTGTTGAGCGTTGGTCGCGCCCGGGATGAGGAGGACGGAGAAGAGGGAGGAGGAGGGCGATGGCGATGAAGGCGATGATGAGCGAGTGACGAATCGAGGAAGACGAGGAGGCGCCGGGTGAAAGAGAGGAGAAGTGTGTCACGTCGATCGAAGAGGGGAGAGCAACGCAAAGCGGGATTAAAATAGAGGGAGAGGGAGGGGGAGAGAGAGAAGCGTCGGTCGCCTCCGGTGGTGTGTAGGAGAAGAGGCAGACGAGGAAGTGGAGTCAAGGAGAAGTGCAGAGGTAGGAGTGATGGCTGTGGCGCTTAGGAGTACTGGGGGTTCTGACCAGCGCCCGAGGACTGGCCCGACTGGCCCTGGTGCGGAGGCTGCTGGGGCTGGTAGTGGTGCGCGCCGTGGTGCATGAAACCGTACTGCTGCTGGTACTGACCTGCTGGGACAACAACAAAGACAACACCGCGTGAGCGATCATCACCGTCATCACCTCGAGGCACGAGTGCACGTACCCTGCTGGCCGAACTGGGGCGAGTAGAACGAGGAGGCGGGGGAGCCCCTAGACATGTCCTGGGCCGAGTAGTCGGTGATGCCGAGGCTCTTGTAGGACGAGGCACCGACGCCGGAGAGGTCCGCGCCGCCCTGCTGCGCGTAGGCGCCCATCTGGGAGGCCTGCTGCTGCTGCTGCTGCTGCTGGGACTTGGAGCTGGAGAGGGACTGGTGCTGGTTCTTCATGCCCATGGTCGGGCTGACGTGGGCGGCCGGGGTCTCGTAGAAGGACTGGCTCGGCATGCCGTACTTGCTGTAGTCATCCTCGGTGTAGCTCGACGCACCCAGCGATGAGGAGTCGGGCGGAGAGACCGGGTAGCCGGCGCCCGTCGACGCGTAGTGCGGCGACTTGTAGTGCGTAGGCATCCGCTGCGGGTACTGGTACTGTGCACCAACAAAGAGTCAGCGTGTGTCGTGTTGCGTTCGGTGTGCCGTGGTGCGCGAGCGGTCGCGGCGGTGCGTGCGGTGGGGGAGTACCTGAGTGAAGGAGGCCGCGGGGTAGGAGTAGGGGTAGTAGCCGTAGACGTGGGGGTACTGCTGGGCGCCGGGGACGCCAAAGTGGTGGGGCGGCTGCACGGGCGGGGGCGACTGCGACTGGGGCTGGCCGGACGAGCCGCGCGACGAGGGACCTGAGTCGGCGTCGCCGCTCTGCGAGCCGGCCTGCTGGGCGTACTTGCCCGAGTCGCGGTAGCTCTGCGAGCTCGACGACCCGCTGCCGTACTTGGGCTCGGGCGACACCGGAGCGCCAGAACGGTACGCACCGGTCGGCTGGTACTCGTAGAACTGCGACCAAACTCAAGTCAGTACAGGCACGGGACAAAACGTGTAGCAGCGTGTGGTTTGTGGTGTGCGGTGGTGTGTGGAATGAGGATGGAGGGCGCACCATCTGCTGGGTCTCGGGGGCCATGTCCATGGGGTAGGCGGGCCAGAAGGGAGCCGGGTAGGGCAGCGGCGCGGCGTTGAAGGCGCTCATGTCGTAGCCCTCGGCGGTGGCGGGCATGGCGGCCGGGACGGCGGCAGGCGGGGCCAAACCGCGCTGGGGAAGGTGCTGCTGCTGGTACTGCTGGTACTGCTGCTGATACTGCTGCTGGTAGTGCTGCTGCTGCTGGTGCTGAGCCGAAGCGGCGGAGGCGGCCGCGGCCTTCTTCTCGCCGGAGCGACCACCGGCGTTGCCGCCCTTGCGAGGCAGGTTGGGACTCTGGTCGTTGGAGTCAAGGCTCTGGACGGGTTCGGGCTGCTTGGGCTCCTTGGCGGCGGGACGCGCGGCCGAGGCGGTCTGGGCCGAGGGCTGCGAGACGGTAGTGGCGGCGCTCACCGACACGGGCGACGGGCGGCCGACGGGCGCAGAGGCGGTGGCCGACGCGGTCGCGGCGGTCTCCTCGCGGCGAACCGAGACGGGCTGCTTGACGGGCTCGACGGGCGTGATGGGCACCACGGTCTCCTCCTTGAGGACGTTGGCGGGCGGCGCGGCGGGCGTGAGGCCAAAATTGCCAAACTGCAGCTGAAGGCTCTGCTCCTCTCTATCCGAGGGGAACAGGCCCGATGGGAGGATGACGGGCACGCTCTGGCCGATGGCACCGAGGGCGGCGGCGGCGGCCTGCTGGGCGGCCTGCTGCGGGGCCTCCTTGGCAGTGGTGATGGATTGGGCCGACGAGGGGGTGGAGATGGGCTGCGCGGACGAGAGCGCGCTCTGGGGCGGCGAGGCGGGCGACTTGGCGCTGGCCGAGGCCTGGGTCTTGGGCTGCCACTGCGAGCTGGGTGAGGCCGCGGTCCTGCTGCCGCTGCTGCGGCCAGATCCGGAGCCCTTGGCGGCGGCGCTGCTGCCGAACGGCTGGTAGGCCTTGGTGGAGGCGCCCTGAGGGTTCGAGGGCTGCTGTGTGGTGGGCGCGGCGGCGGCGGCGGGTGTCTGTGAGACGGTTTGTGCGGCGGCGGAGGGAGTCGAGGAGAGAAGAGGAGTCTGGATCGGCTGAGTGGCGGTAGCGGCGGGCTGTTGTGAGGAGGCGGCCTGGACAGGCTGAGCGGTGATGGGGCCCTTGGGCTGAATTGCCGTCACGGGCTTGAGGGCGGCCACCTGCGCTACCGTGGGAGCGGCGGCGCCCTGCTGTGGCCGTGGCTGTTGCGTGGTCTGCTGTGAATCCAAAAAAGGAGGGAAAGAATTTAAGTAAATAATTTACAGAGAAAGTGCGCTGGCGCATCTAAAATTGAAACACAAAATCGAGTAGAGGCGGGATTTGGTCAGTGTCAGTGCGGGCGGTGTACCTGTTGAGCAGGCTTGCTCTCGACCTGCGTGGCCTGCGGTCTGCCCTGCTGGGGCGCCGCATGCTGTTCCGATGGGGGCTTGGACTGAAAAATCACGATTGCGTCAGTGCATTTCGTTCAAGATCGTAACCGCAGAACTGCCCAACAGATGTGGAAGTGGCGAGCGGGGGGGGGGCGTGTAAATGTACCTGCTGCTGGGCAATCTGTGCGGTAGTGGGTCCATTGGCCCGCGGGCCACTGCCGATGGGAGCTCCGACGGGAGGACGGGCTCGCTGCTGTGCCGTTTGCGCCGCAATACGCTGGGCAAGGGTAGGCTGCTGTCCGTTCGCGCCCATGGACGCAAAGGACTGCTGGGGAGGCTGGGGCTGGGGCTGGGGAGTCGCTACGAGTCCGCCATCCACCGACGAAGAAGGGCCGCTGGGCTGCTGAAGATGGGCTACGCCGCCATCAGCCGCCGGCGACCGAGGCGCGGCCGCCTGAGCGAGAGGCTGAGCGCTGCCCACCCTTTGCTGCTGCGGAACCGCTCCCCTGGTTCCAAAGCCACCCGAGCCTGGAGGCGAAGAATCGATTAATTAAATCGATTAAAGTGTGGGATGCATTGTTTGGGACTTACCGGGGGCGCCACCAGACGGCTTGCTGTCCGTATACCTGCCGCCTCGGCCAGCATCGGATCTTCCCGCTCCGCCGGATCTCTGACCACCATTCTCTGTAGAGCGGGGGGGGGGATTCGCTTGAGCATTGAGAGAAGCGATCTCAGCGTTGCTTCTGGAGCGTACCATGAGCGCCACGAGGACCACTCTTGTTGCGGGAGCCAGGGCTGGCCTTAGGCGTCTCCTGCTCATGAGAAAAGGCGATGATCGCCAATGAATGTGAGATAAATCGAAAGGCATCGAGTAGAGCAAGCCGCACCTTCACGCTCTTCTCGGCCTTCTTCTTCTTTGCGGGCTGCCAATCCTCGCTGGGGTGACCAGCCTCGCCTACAAGCAAGCGCGGAGCATCACGTGAATGTGAGTAGAGAGAAGGTAGCAGTGGATCGCACATTGTCGAGCGTACCAGTGATCATCTTCTCGATAGCCACTTCGGGGCTTCCATTGCTGTCCTTGAGGATTCTGATGACGTCTTCAGTGGTCCAGCCAGGGACGACATTCTGTATCTGCCTCACCTTCTGCCTGAGCACATCATCTGCCGTCTGCTTCTTGGTCCGCTGCGGCGCGGCCGTAGTCTTTGTCTGCTGGGTCTGCTGCGGCTTCTTCTGAGCCTGCTGCTGCTGGTTCTGCTTCTGTTGTTGTCCGCCTTTCTGTGCATTGCCGCTGTTTTGCTTGCTTTGATTGTCCCTGGACGCCATCTTGATGGTGGTGTGGAAGGGTGGTGTGCGCGTGAATTGGGAGCCTGGGGTGTTGAGGGGGATTGGATTCAAATCGAAATGGGACGATCTGCCGCGTGCGGTGCTGCTGTGTCGCTGGGGGGGTGGGGGACGAAAAGGCGGAGGTCGCCTCTCAGGTCCTGAATTCTCCCGCTTCACGCCCGGTCCTGGAAAATCGCTAACCCCGAAGCTGTCGCTATTTGGTGCATAGCAACACACGTCAGCAGCATCCCACAAGTGTAGAATGCCGACATTGCAATGTCCAACCAACACATAACAACGTTTTATCATTATTATTTGTTATCTGTTGTTGTTATTGTTGCTGCTGCTGCTGCTGCTGTGGTGGTTGTTGTTTCCGTTCAGAAGGCGAAAAGTGTCTATCTATGCACACAATAAATAATAGTAGCAAGGGACAGGCTTCACGGCTGCGCGGCCTCTGTCTCGATCTTGGTGATGGTGACCTCGTAGAAGCGCGTGTTGATTGGCAGCCTGTAGGGGTTCTCGGCAGCCGTCTGCGCCATCGCAATCATCATCATCATCACCATGGTCACAACCATCATCATCATCATCAAGTAAGCCACACGCTGAAAGTGGGAGGAGAAGAGGTGGGGCCGTACCGCTACGAATTCCACAATGAACACCACCTGACCGATGATGTGGTCCCTCCTCGTCCTGTGCTGTTCGCGGAAGAGCTCGCGGGACTCCTCGGAGAGGAAGTAGTTCGGCGCGCCCCTGTTGAAGGCCTCGTAGCGCCCCGCGGACGAGTCGAACTCGAAGCACATGAGGTCGTCCACCTGCAATGTGCCGCGGCACCAGGTCAGCGGCACGCACACACCACCGCACGCGCATGCAAGAAGCTTACCTTGAAGTCGCTGAGAGCGAGCATGCGTTGCTTGCTGGCGGTGAGTTCGGCGATCTTGTCCTCCAGGGCCTTCTTGGTCTGTTCGGACTCCTGGCGCAGGAGCTCCAGCGTCTGCTCCAGGTTGCGGAAATCCTCAAGCTCCTTTTTGTTTGTCGTCAGCGACTCCTCGAGCTCGTTCATCTGCCTCGTCACTTCCTTCAGCCTATCGTTCAGATCGCCCAGCAGGAACTCCTGCGTCGACACACGACACGACACGACACACACGACAAACATAGAGATCAGTGATTGAGGTAGCGGGGCGGGGCGAGGGGGTGTGCCTTGGCCTTGTTGCTCTCGAGGAGTGTGGCGATGTTGTGATCCTTGATGTCGAGCTGCCCGTGGAGTCCGGCAAGCGTCTTGCTGAGCTCCTCCGCCGAGGTCTCGCCGTCGTGCTGCCGCACCGTCATCTCCGCCTCCTGAACAGAAGAACGCTAATGGTGTCAGTGCCTGGCACCGAGCCGGCCCACTACCCGACAAACGACAAGACAGCGAGCGAGACAGGCGAGAGTGCGGTCGGGGGGTCGCGCACCAGGGCCTCCTTCTGCTCGGCGATGGCCTGGCGCTGCTCCCGCTCTTTGTCGAGCGCCTGGGTGAGCCTCGCGATCTCTTCCTCCTTCGCCAGGATCTCGTCTTCGAGGCGAGTGATCTGCAGCTGCTTGTCCTGAACCTGGAGGTCCTTCTCCAGCAGCGATCGGTGGAGCAGCTCCTTCTCCTGCACGCGACGAGTGACGCCCAGGGGGTGAGCAGCAGCAGCCAAGGGGAAAGAAACGACGAAGAAAAGAAAATGGAAAGAAAAAAGGAAAAAGCACAACTACGAACCTCCTCGAGGGCCACGCGCAGGTGAGTGACTTCGGCCTCCTTCTCGACCTGCTCGCCGATCTTACTCTCCAGCTCCTTCTCCCGCATCTGTGGGTGCGCGCGTGTGCGTTAGAGCTAAGAAAGCGAAGAAGAAATAGACGACGACGATGATGAAGCAGAAGGCGTGCACGAACCGAGAGGGTCTGTTGGAGGACGCGCGTTCGTTCTTCGAGCTGGCTGATGCTCTTGGCCATCGACGCCTGCTCCTCCTCGACCAACTGCGACGCACGATTGGCCTCCGCCAGCAACTAGCATACCATTTGCCCCCGCACGCCACATTCGGTCCTCGTTCAGCACCACCGCGCACCGGCTCACCCACCACCCACCGCCCGACGCACCTCCTGCCGTCCGATTTCGTCGCCAAGCGGCCCGCTTCGCTCTCGCCTCAACGGAATGCCTGCATTTTAAAATAATAAATAATAAGTAAGTAAGAGATGAATGCAAGATATGAGCGCGCGGGGGGGGGGTTGAGTGACCGGAACGGCCCGGGGTGAAGGTGCTGGACGAGGTGGGACTCTCCGACAGACCGAACGTGGCCGACGAAGTGGGAGACGCCAGGTCGGCGATGGCCAAGGCCGTCGAGGCCGAAAGCGATTTCCCCTTCTCCATGTCGTACTGCGCTAGCACCTGCATATTGTGGTGTGTGTGTGTGTGTGTGTGTGTGTGTGTGTGTGTGTGTGTG
>CDFC01057681.1:0-13211 GCA_000826385.1 Acanthamoeba rhysodes | reverse complement strand
TGTGTGTGTGTGTGTGTGTGTGTGTGTGTGTGTGTGTGTGTGTGTGTGTGTGTGGTGTGTCAGAGGCAGGCCATTCGGTGCATCCTGGAGTCCACTCGGAAGGAGATGCGGACATGCTACCTTGCTGAGCGATTTGGCGAGCTGCTGGCTCTGCTCCTCCGTCAGCTGCGCCGTCGCCTTCTGTTCTAACAGAATGGCCTGGAGCATGGTAGTGTGAAATTACGGTTAAATCACGTTTTTTCTTCTTTCTAGTTCCCGAGGTCAAACGAAGGAGGCTACCTCCTTCTCGGCTTCGACCTGCGCGAGCTTCTGCGCGATCTCCCGCTCCGCCTTTTCTCGCGCCATAAGCACCGCCTGCACCCGTTCCAGCTCTTCACCAGAGAAACGAAGACGCCTCAAGTGTCAACACACACCGCATACGCATACGCACACGATACAGACACGAAACGCGAGTTCCAGGAAGTGGTGGGTCCCGTACCGTCCTTTAGGGCGGCGAGTTGGGTGCGAAGGTCATTCCTCTCACGCACGGTAAGTTTGAGCCGCTCGAGGGTCTCGCTCAAGTTGGCCTCCAGCTCCGCCTCGCGTTGCCTGCAATTCTCCAGCGCGCGCTCGTGCGCCTCCAGGCTGTCGGTGCCGCTCCTCCTCGCCGCATCGAGCTCCTCCTCGAGTGCGATCTTGCGCCGCTCCAGCGCGCTCACGCGCTCCCGCAGCTCGGCCCCGTCGTGCGCCGCGGCCTCGAGCTCCTCGTCGCGCCGCTTCTGCCGGCCCTTTTCCTCCATGAGCGTCTCGTGGGTCTCGTGTAGGTTGCTGACCAGCAGCCGGTTCTCCTCGCTCAGCTTGTTAAGCCGCTCGCGCAGGTCCTCGCACTCGACGCGCAGCGCCTTCATCGCCCGGTCCGCGCTCACGTCCACGCTTCCACTGCTGTTTCCGCCGAAACCCACATCGGCGCTTCCGCCGAACCCGGCGTCGCCGAGTGCGGCGACCGGAGGCTTGCGGGCGGCCTCCCAGTCCTTGAGCTTGCCCTCCATGAGGGCCAGGGCCTCGCGCATCATCCGCATCTCGCGCTCGGCGACGGCCACCTTCTTCTCGGCCGCCTCGCGCGTCTGTTCGGCCAGGGAAGCCTGGCGATAGGTCTCGGTGAGCTTCTCCTCGAGGCTCAGGATGCGCTGCTGGTACGACTCCTCAACACGCTTGCGCTCGGCGCCGCTCAGGCCCGTCATCGACGACGACGGTGATGATGACGACGAAGACGAGGCGGGCGACGAGTAGGGCGAGCGGTGCATCGCGGCCGCCTCATCGTCTCGCTCTCGCTCTCGCTCCCGGGATGGTGTCTTCATCGGGGTCTTCTGCTTCTGCTGCTCGCGTTCGCGCCTCAGGCCCTGGATCTCGGCCACCAGACGCGCGTTCTCGGCTTCGAGTGCGCTCAGCCGACCAGATAGCTCCGTCGCTATCGTGCGCGCATCACGCGTAAGCACACACGTCACGCACGCACGCACGACACACGCAACGCAAGATTCAAGGTAGGCGTACAGGATCGGGTGTTGACGGTGCCGGAGCCGCCGCGAGGCGACGACTTGGGCGGAGAGGCGCCCAGCTCAGAGTTGAGGTTCATCAGGGGCGCCGCCGCGTGGGCCGAGTCGCCTTGCGGCTCGATGGCCGGCAGGTTCCTGTCCAGCGCCGCCGGGAACGCCCTGCCTACTCCGCACGCAACCCCGGAGATCGGGTTTTGGGTGGTAAGCAATCGATCGGTCGTCAATCAATAAATCAATCATTATAATGATGATAGCAAGTCGCAGGTTGGTGACTACCGAAGGTGCTCACAAAGTCGGGCAGCTCGTCCGGCAGTCCGGGGATGAGATTCTTGGGAATGTAGCGGCCGTGCTTGGTCAAGAACCTAATGATGTACCATTCTAGCCCATTAGCATTTAGAATATGACAAATACGATGTACGGGGCGTACGCGTCTCTCTGCTTGGTCTCGTCGTCGCGGATCCTGGCGAGCCGCTGGGCGAACTGGGTAAAGAGGGCCGCGAGCTGCTTCCCGAAGGCCTTGCGCCGGACGACCTCGTCCAGGGCCGCATGGTAGGCATCCGGCAGGTGCCGCACGTAGAACAGCTGCGCAAACGCCTACATCACAGTCGCGTGTCGTGTCGTGTGCGCGTCAGTCTCACATGGTTCACACGCAGCGCACGGTTTTCATCCGGGCGGGGGTTGGGGGAAGATAACGCACTTGCTGCTGTCGGGTGAGGGCCTCGCGCAGGACGAGGAACTTGTTGATGATGTCGCGCACGCGCACTTCCAAAATAGCCACGTGCTGGGTCCTTGCGTGCAGAGCCCCAGAAAGCTTTGTCTGTTTTTGTTTCCAAAACCAAATATACATTGATATCAGACAGACAGAGAGACAAACAACTAATAACACACACAGAGAGAATGTGGTACAACTTCACCTGCTACTGGCGGTGGGGGGTGTGTACCTTGGATTCGGCGCAGGCAGTCAGCACATTTGCACTGGCCAAGTCGATCTTGGTGAGGCGGTCCAGCTGTTTGAGGTGAACCTGCACCACGCACTCCCAGTGAGCTAAAGCCGCATGGGACCACGACACACGACACAAGGTGCTCGTTACGGTCTTCATGCTGTCGAAGCCATCGCAGATCTCCCAGGAGCCGCCCTCGCCCTTGCCGCGGTGGATGTCTTCGATGGCCGCGGTTACGCTCTTGTAGTCCTTCGAGAAGGAGGCCTTCGTCGACGCCACCTCCTGTCGCAGGCCCCCCGTGGTCTTGAGCCCCTCCTTGAGCCCCTCAAGGCTGACACATACACAGCACGACACGATCAGCTCACCACCAAAACAGACCCCCGGTCGACCCCGTGTAAACGTACTTGACCTCGAACCCGGCGGCGAGCGAGTCTATTTCCTTCTGCGTGCTCACGATTTGATGTTCCACCTCCTCCAGGCGCAACCTCAATTGCTCTGTGTGTCGTGTCGTCAGCAATAGCGACTAGCATTGGGTGGCGAGTGGGTGGGGGTGAA
Organism: Acanthamoeba rhysodes; assembly: GCA_000826385.1. Classification (NCBI taxonomy): domain Eukaryota; phylum Discosea; order Longamoebia; family Acanthamoebidae; genus Acanthamoeba; species Acanthamoeba rhysodes. The sequence goes on along the minus strand of CDFC01057681.1, from coordinate 10,183 downwards.
CGCGCACCGTTGCCCTTCTGGCAATCCTCCGCCCACTTGCGCAGGCGGGCCTCGGACACCACGTCCATGAGGGTCTGCATTCCTCCGTTCCGCAGCGCCGGGTGCAGCATCATCTCCCGCAACTGTGCACGCGCAAGAAAACGAAATGTCAGCACACACTCGTCTCCAACAATCGTGTCATGCGTCGTGTGCGGTGTGTATCGGGCGGACCCTTGCAAGATCGGTTTCAAACGATTCGAGGAGATTCTCGTGCTTCCTGTTCTGTCGCTGGTAGTACTCGTTGAAGGCCTCGAAGTTGGGCGGCAGTTGCCGGTACTGCTCGTTCAGATGGTTCACCGCCACGTCCAGCGCCTGCACACGACTGCGTGAGAACCAGAGCCAAGCGGAAAAAGGAAAGAAAATGAAATGAAAAAAAAAATGAAAAAAGAGTGTGGACCTTGGCTTGCATGTCCTGCTCGGCGCAGCAGTGTCTCGACATGGCGATCCGCGAATCCACAGCAACGAGCACTGCCTGATCGACATCGACGGTTTGCTGTTAGTGCTGCCAACATCAACATGATCGCCATCAACCTGTTCTCTGCCTACACAGTGTGTTGTGATTTCTATGTGCATAGAATGATAACGTACCTTGGCAAAGTTGAGGTGGCCGAGGAACTGGTGCTGGTACTTGAGGAGCGTGCCCACGAGGCCCGTGGCGTTGGGCGCGGCCGTTTCGGGCGGCACGCGGGTCTCTATCGGACCGAGCACTGTGTGTCCCGCCGGGCGAGAGAGAGAGAGAGAGAGTCAGTCAATCCATTACGCCACGTTGTACCCTGCATCCCCCCAATGCCGTGCGTAGAAATGGTGGTATGCACCGGTCTCTTTGGGCGGAGGCGCTCCCGGCATGAGGTGCTTCCGATTGAAGAGGAACACCGGCTTGTCCTCCTGCGTGCATTTCGATGGAAAAATAGTATCGTGTGAAAATGTGAACACATTGTTAGCTAGCTCTAGCATGCTGGGGAGTGTGTTGGGGATGGCGGTATAGAGCTGGTAAGGCCTCGTGTGGGGAGCGTTAGCGGGAGCCGTACGGCGGGCAGGTGGTAGGCAGCGAGTGTGTTGGCGTCATCGAGCTTGTACCGGTCGAAGAACAGAACCTGATCGGCCGCCTCCACTCCCGCCAGGCTCGCCAGCTCAGCTTTCACCGACGCCACGCTGCAGAAAAGCCACACGACACACGACACACGACACACGACACACGACACACGACACACGACACACAAAACATCAACACCATACAACAATCAGTCCCACAACGTACGACGCGTAGCGATAAAGGGAAGGTGGCGGTGTGGAAGGGCAAAGTACGTGGAGTTGGGAGAGCTGCCGACATCGTAGGCTTCTCCTGTGTCGGCTCTGCACCACGGCCCAAAAATAAAAATGAGCAAACAAATAATAAGGTAATAAAATAAAAAAACACAACGAAAGGGGGCAGATGAGTAAAATGGAGAAGTTGGTGCATCCAGCAACGATGGGGCCCAAAGAAGGAATCACGCCCATCACAAATGATTGAATGAGGTGGGATCATGGAAGGAAAACGAACCTGTAGACCTTCATGTGATGGTGCAAAGGCAAATGTGAAGAGGGAAAAGTTTGATCTCCTTTCCCTCTTCCGATGGGTTGTCTGTGTGAGATGCGAAATGTAACGCGTTGCGGGTTTGGCCACCACGTTGTATCAAATTGAATCTTCACCGATTTCCAGGTAAGCACGCGTGGCCAGTTCGCGCGCTCGCCAGGCCTTGTTTTTTTCTTTGTTTTTTAGCCATTTCCATTTTCTGTTTCTTTTCGACCAAAATTATGAGGCCGACGACCGATCGAATCCCGTCGTCTTCTTCATCGCACATAGGAATTATAAAATTAATAAAATTATTAAAATCAAAAGCAATAATTAAAAAAAACTCTATTATCATTAATAATTTGTATTATTATATATTCTATTACACATCATGGCGGACAATAGTCCCGGACTTGAGTTGCCACTTCCGGAGGGCTTCAAGTTGTCGCGTTCGCTTCTCCTGCTCTTCCCTCTCCTCTCCCCCGCTCTTCCGGCCCGCCATGACTTGCCGCTTCATCTTCTCCTCCTCCTTCTTATTGATCTTGTCCTTGCTCTTCTTCCCGCCGGCGCCGGCGCCTCCGGTGCCGAGCGAGATCAGCCCCGACCTGTGCCTGCTCTTGTGCTGAAGATGACGCTCGGCAAGGGCTGCCAGCTGCTCGGCCTCGGCCTCGGCCTGGTGTCGGTTCTGGTGCACCGAGGCGAGCAGGGCCTGGGCCTCGAAGACGTCCTCCTCGGCGAGCCCGGCGAGCAGCCTCTCGGCCATCTGGCTCTGGAGGAGCCACACCTCCTGCTGCTGCTGCCGGGCCGCCGCCAACTCGTCGCCGTAGACCGGCAACCCCGACCGCTTGTGCTTCTTCTGCTGTGCTCGGCCCGCCATATGACTCACGCGTCGTGCTCGCTTCTCTTTCGTTCTTTCTTTGGCTGTCGCTTTCGCTCTTGGGTGGTGAACGCGCTTGGGGTGAACGCGCTTGGGGCGGCTGTGTGTGTGAGCGGGAGGGAGGTGGGTGTGCGAATGAGGCTTCTTGCTGGTGGTCTCTTTTGTAGCTGCTAGCGGCCGCGGGGCGAGAGATGTTATGCCGGTTGTTAGGCCACACACACATGTGTTCCGGAAGGGCACGTAATGACATCGCCGGCCGGCGGTGGTTCTTGTTTTCTCAGTTACCGGCCAAGTCGAAACCTTAAGAGGAAGCCTTGCTACATCCTGGACGTCTGGAAAGGTCAAGGCACTCGCTGGGGTGAACCCCAAAAGGACAATGATGCGCTGCGCAAAAGCCGACTACTACGACCCTACTGGGTAATTGAAGTGGTAAATAGCCGGGGTCATCAAGGGTAAATAGCGACGAGTGTGACAGGCTGAGGGTAAATGAGGGGCAGTAGAGCGCATGTGATCACTTAGGAAATCCAGATCTTGATGAGAAAGCCTCAAACAGTCACACGCCCTGGCCGTTGGTCGTCTGGTTGAACAATTCAAAAAGAGAGGAGACCAGGTGTGACGAACAGGAAAGAGAGAAGCGTGTGTCGCTTTTGACTTGAGTCACAATGGGCGGGGAGGGAAGGACTGGGCGAAATTGAGGCCTAAGGCGAGCGTCCACACCTTGGCGTCAACGGTCATGCCCTCTTCCCTCATGAGGCCTGGGATTCCCCAAACACACGAAGCTTTGGTGACTTTGGTGTCGTGTGTCGTGTGTCGTGTGTCGTGTGTCGTGTGTCGTGTGTCGTGTGTCGTGTTGTCAACGGTGCACCGTACGGTTAAGGGTGACAAGCAGTTGGCTGAGGGGCACAAGCCTCGTGTCAATGCACTCGCCGTCCTCCATCTCTGTGCTCGGTCGAAATGGGTCGGTCAGTGTGTTTCTACCCACTACACCGGAGTGGAGTGGGAGGGAGCCGCACCAGGCACAGGGTGGATGTTCTCCTCGAGATTACCATCGATCTACGCGGGTGCGTGCGGTGGTTTGTGTGTGAGTGAGCGTGAGTGTGGAGACGTGCTGCGAAATCGAGTGTTCAACGAGTGGTCATGGTACCAAGACTTGGACGACTGCACACGTGGCACTGGTGAGGCCGGGCTCGTAGCAGGTGTCCGGGCTGACACCCACGACAGTGCCTGCGCGCCAGTCAACGATCAACACGACACACACGTTCTTCACGCATAGACTCTAGTTCGCCGCCGGACGGCACCTTTGTATCCCGTTTCCTCCTTGAGCTCACGCAGCGCGGCCTGTTCGGCCGTTTCGCCCGCATCGACCAGGCCTAACTCAACAACATATCATCAGCCCGCATGCACACATTGCATCGCACACGCCGCACGTGCGCGAAGCTTGGCGTGTACCTGAAGGGATCTCGAGGCAGACCTTCTCTGTGGGTGGCCTGAACTGTGAAATGATGACAATTCGATCCTCCTCGCCATCCTTCCGCACAATCGCAATGATGTCCACGGCTGTGTGCGTGTGCGTGTGCGTGTGCGTGTGCGTGGTGTGTGTTGTGCTCATCAGTACACTCGCATGCATTACACAGTGTTAGCGTACCATCGACCACACCGCTCTGCTTGGTGGTGCGCGTGACAGCCTCCCACACGCGGTGCCGGCCCTTATTGTCCTCCCAGTTGATCTGGCTCAGCCCGAGCCATTTCTCGCGGTGCACCTGGACGCAGCAAAGTCATGATTAAATAACTCTCATGATTAAATAACTCCAAAGGATGATTGCATTCCGATGAATGGGATGGAAGAATTTGGATGTAGGTGGTACCTCCTTCCAAGAGTGGACCTTGGGCGTCTTGGTGCCCTGTTGTTGCTTGTTGTCTTCCATTTGATTTATCAGAAATGAAAATCATAAATTAATAAATTACTGAATTTCTTTTGCTCCTTTTTTACGCTGCCCATTTCCCAGATAGTTTCTCTCTTTTTTGCCCTTTGGTGCAAGACCAACACAACAGGCCCCCGCTCGTCCACTCCTGCCCTCGTTCGCTCGCCATGCGCCCCAGCCCAGCTCTTCTCGGGGTCGTGGCGCTCTTCTTCCTCGTTTCTCTCCTTCTCCCCGGGCAGACCGCCACGACAACGAACCAACCAACAAGGGAACATGAAGAAGACGAGGCCACTCGGTTGTGGGACGAAGTGACGCTAGGCCAGGGCCACGTCGTACCGGGAGGTTCTTGTGCGGCTGCCGGCGCCAACGGCATCCAGACCAAGAGGAAGCTCACCACCGACGTAGTAGCCAAGGCCCTGCTCCGGCTGGCTTTTCGGTTGCCCATTGAACGTGCCGCTCCACCTCCGCCAGTGAAAAGGTCAGACCTACCTCACCCCCACTTCCGTAGCAGCATATGAGTATATGGTTATGTCCTAATATATATATACATATATATAATATGAACTAATATTTACATCTCCTCACACTGGACTATGTTGGCTGAAACGTGGAACCACGCAGGCCGCTGCTGAAAGGACCATCGGTGGTTCGAACGCCGGAGGAAAGGCAACAGAAGGTGGAGCAGCTCAAGTCGCTTCGAGGGAGCCTGCTTGAGGACCGACACCTGCGCCACGCCGTCGCCCATCGCGACCGCTTGCAAGCCAGCGGCCAGCGACAATGCGGAGCTTGACACGTTTTCTCTGATAATTGGTTAGTTTCGTTGTAGTTCTACATAGAGTAGGCTCATACATGAGAACCTCCTCCCTCTCCTCCCGTGGGCGGGGCGGAGGAGTCGTCCTTGAGGTTCTTCAAGGAGAGCCGCACGGCCTGCAGGCTCCTGGTCAGCCGGTTGGACGACCTCTTCTTCAGGGTGCTCCCGTTGTGGTCACGACTTGGGCTGCCGCCGACGGCGGTCGCGGGCTTGTGCTGCTGGACGGTGGAGCCGCCGTAGTCCTGCGAGGGCTCGCACAGACGGGAGCGCTGGGTGAGCTCCTTCTCGCCCAGCACGATGGGCGGCTGCTTGAGGTATCGCATGACCACCTCCACCTCGTTGAACTTGTAGGCCACCTTCTGCAGGTGGGCGATGGTGACCGTGACCTTGGCCAGCAGCGTCATCTTCTCAAAATTGATCCAGTCGTTCTCGAGCCGGTCCACGTTCTCCTCGATGAAGGTGAGCTCCTTGAGGCTGAGCGCCTGGAAGGGAATCATGGGCGGCTTGGTCGCCGCCACCAGCTTTCGGTAATTGACATAGTTGTAGCTTGGGTCGGCGATGGCGGCTGATGGTCCAAAGAAGAAGAAGAAGACTCACATCAGCGCTTTGTGTGAAGGTGGCGGTGGTGAAGAAAGAGACGAGAAAAAAAAGAGAGAAGAGGTGACGACGTACAGATCTCGTTCAGTCGTTGGAGGTGTTTGGCACTGACGCCCTTCCAGGAAGCTTTGAGCCGCGAGACGGCGGCAAGGTTGAGGGCGAGGTGTATGGCCATCATGGCGTTGAAATTGGCCAGCTTGCAGCAGTGGGCGGCCAGGTCGATGAACCGCTCGATCACCACCGATCGCTGCTTCTGATTCGGCGTCAGCACGATCTCCGTCGCCACCCAGTAGCATGTCTGCGCAACCCAGTTACTGTCAGACATCACTCTTTCTGTATCTTAACTGCCAGGACCCCACGGTGGAACGCGCACCTGATTGAATCGGGCGATGTAGCTGCGAATGAACGGCGCTTTGTCCCTGTTATCCGAGCTCCACGCACCTCTGAAAAACTCCTCGTTGGGAATGGCGGTGAAGTAGGTCCACTCCAAGCGGGTCAGCTGTCGCGCCATCTGTACCGCATTAGCCCCCAACAGCACCCCACCGCACACGCACGCACACAAACAAGTGAGATTCACCGCCCACACAGATAAATACCACACGCGAACACGGTGTACCTCTATTGGTGAGATGTCAAGCAGAGAGGGGAACTTGTGGAGTGGTACGAGGGACTGTGGGGCGTCCCAGTAGGTGGGAGGTCGCCCGACCCGTTCGTCGACCCGGTGCTGCGCTTTGGCCTGCAAGGCAACAAGGGGATAAGATAAACGTTTGCCGACCGTGTGGCGTGGGACGGTGTGGCAGCAGTACTCTTTCAATGCTCAGCATGCGCCAGCTGGGTGACTTGCCGGCCACTGCCAGGACCTGGTTTTCGAAGGCGTCGAGCTGTTCCTGTAGCAGGGTGTTGTCCAGGAAGTCGGAGTAAAAGAGGTTGATCCACACCCTCACGATCTTGATGATTCTGTTGCACCGTGGTAGAGAGAAGAGTCAGCAGCCACCAATCGATCGGGGCAATCCTCGAAACTGGGGGCATCACTCACTTTTGTCGAATGGCCGCCTGCTTGGCCCGGCAAGTCCTGAAGCTGTCCGCGTCCATGGCGCAGCCCTCCAGGTGAATGCCCAGGTAGCTGGCGAGGAGAACATGAGACCAACCAACCAAACAAGTAAGTGCGAAGAGATGCAATCTCAGCCCGTACAAGGTTTGAAACCGCTTCATCAAGCTGACAGAGTCCGTGTAGTAGCGGTGCGTAGCCAGAAAGGTCTCAATGTAGGGGTCGTCGCCTGCACTCCACCCACAGCAGGGCGGCAAGTGATGAGACCACGGTGTGGTACCCCTCGGCCCGAGAGGTCGGCGCGCGTACCCAGGTGTGTCAGGAGCGCTGCAAAGAGGCCCGGGAAGGTGCCCGACACCACCACGGCCCGGCCGTCCACGTACTCCAGCCGCACCTCGTCCCCGGCCAGCTTCGAGTAGAACTCGACGGGGTCGTCCCCCAGAGCCTCCCCGGTCATCGCCCACACGCCACTCGATCTGCCCGTGGCCTCCTCCACCTCCTCCGCCTCCTCCGTCACCACGCCCTCTTCTGCTACTCGCACCGCGGCCTCGGCTGAAGGCGGGACCGAGAGGTAGGTGTGCTGGGCCGAGTAGTCCCAGGAGGCGAGGAAGGGCTCTGAGACGGCCCTACGCGGCCGCACCACCACGTCGGCGAAGGTGGCGACCTGCGCCGTCTTCTTCATGACCACCAGCGTCGTGGTCCTACGCTTGCGGCCGCCAGCTTGGACCACCGGCTCGAGGCTGTCCGAGGACAGGCACCCGCCCTGGCCCCGGGCGGGGGCATCCCACGGCTGCCTGCCTTCGGCTGGGGGCGAACCCCCTCGTTCGCCTTCTACAATGGCAATTGCTGTTGATGGGGGGAGCCGAGTCGAAGCGGTCGCAGCGGCGGTCGTGATGGCAGGACGAGGGGGCTCGAAAAGCGACATTGTGACGGGGGACAGTCGGCAGCTCGCCGCCGTCGTGATCCACGAACTCGAGCACCGATCCTTGGCCCCCTTCAAAGGACTCCAAACACTTTCGTCCTTCCGCTTCTGTCGGAGGGGGTGGCCTCTTTTTTCCCGGTTCCGTCCAGGCTGGCATGTTTGTTATTTTTCTTTTTTTTCGAATTTAAATTCTGGGTGTGATCATTCTCAAAGGCCTCCGGCCATCCTGTCAAAAAGAGCATCACTGCCCTGACTCTTTTATGGTCCCAGTTCTGACCGTGCTTGAGCACGTCTTCCCAAAAAAGGTATAAACTGTTGGAACCAACCAGGAGGACCAACAGGACCCACACCTGACTCCCTTTTTGTGCCCCAGTCAACAGCGCACATGTGTGTGGGGACTGGTTAGTCATCCCATCACAACAGTGATCACCTCAGACGGCTTTAAAATGGGCCCACCACCTCACATTCAGCCCAGCACACACCACCTTTCAGACCACCAATGAGCGCCACCACTGCTACACCCTCACGCATCAGGTCCTCTGCCCCACAGTCGAGCACGAGCACCAGGGCGCTGGTCACCAAAATCAAGGCCAAGGTCCTCCCCAGGACGTCCGAGCGGCAGGACTTAATCAAGCTCAAGCTCGACACTGCCCAGACGGCGGAGCGAAGGCGGGATCTCTGGAAGAGGCAGGCCGCCAGGCTGGCCAGTCGCGATCCCTTCCCGTGCGCTGACGCCCACGTGCTCGAGAAGAAGCAGAGACAAGCCGAGGCGCTCATCAAGTGGACCTCCAGCTACCACGACCGCACCGCCCTGCGCTCCCCTCAACGATGAGTTGGGATTGGGCCCCACAATTAAAAAATTATATTTCTGTAAAATCTAAATATGTAGATAGAATAGCTAAGTAGATAAAATATAGATAAAATAGTACCGGCAAGGCCTTGGAAGGTGGCGGTGGTGGTGATTGGGTCAGAGGCTGCTGAGGACGGTGAGGATGTCGCTGACGCCCACGTGTTGGCCCAGGTAGTCGATCAGGTCGTGGGGGACGCGGTTGCGGTAGTTGATCCCCTTCTCCCACACCACGTAGCGGCACAGGTGCTTGAGCCTCTGCGTCCGCACGACGTTGCGCCCCTGTGTGGGTGCGCGCGTGCGGTGGTGCGTGTGAGTGGGTCGCGGCGCGTGTGGGCGGGCGTGTGCGGCCAGCCGGGGGTGCGTCGGGGTACCATCTGGAGCCGTTGATCGAGGAACCGCCGCACGGGCTTGGCCGATTGGAAAGAAAAACTGATTCGCGTCTGCAGCAACTCTCGTATCACCTGGTGTGTGCCGTGTGCGATTATGCGTCACGTAACTTTTCTGTTTCGTGTGTCGTGCGTGTTTTGCCATGCGTGTCGTGTCTGGTCGTTGGTCGTGTAGGTGTACGCACCAGGTCGATATTTTCCATGAGGCGAAGGTTGATCAGGTTGGGGCCCTCGGTCTCGTCGATGTAGAGGTTGACTCGCCCGAGGAGCTGGAGGTTGGCCAGGGTGAGCGCCGCGAACGGGACCACGCGGCCGCCCGACTGGTCATCGACATCGCGGTAGTGCTTGGTGCTCAGGCTCAGCTGTAGGTGCGTGCTCAGTACGTCGGCCTCGCCGTGGAGCGACGACCCCGATTGGTACAGGAGCATCATTTCCTTCAACTGCTCTGTCTCCTGCTCGTTCAAGATCTGGGTTCCTCTGAATTTCAGTGTCGCGTGTCGCCTGAGGTGTGTTGTGTGTCGTGTGTGTGTCGTGTGTTGTGTGTGTCGTACCTCGCGTAGTTCACCAAAGAGAGGGTGAAGAGCCACCATGACCGCTGCCAGAGTGTTCAGATTCCTGATCTCCCTCAGATGCTACGTGTAACACACGACACACGCACGCCGACAGAACGATTAGCACGACATGACCAACAACACGACACAATGACACGAAACGACCCACAGTGAAAAGCGGCACCTGGCTCACAAGGAAGAAATAGCGCAGGGCCGAGTCTCGATTGAGCGGACCCGCGCGACCGGCGTCGTCGACCTCCCTGCGCACCCAGTGCACGATTCCGGCGAGCTGGTCGATCAGCTGCACCACGCGGGGCATCTTCCGCTCCATGCGCGCCCGGGCCTCGGGGTCACCGTCGCGCCGGAGCACCACGTCGTGAAACCGGAGCCGCGCCTTGAACCACCACACCAGCTCCCAGGGCTGCAGGCGCCCGTAGGCCTCGCCCTGCAGGAGCGTGAGCTCTCTGGCCACGTCTTCTGCCAGTACCTCCTCCATGCTCCCCTGCCCGCACGGTTGAGCCAATGCATCGTGTCGTGTCGTTGGTGTCGTGCGGTGCAGGCTGTGAGTGTCGTTGGTCGTGTCGTTGGTCGTGTCGTTGGTCGTGTCGTTGGTCGTGTCGTTGGTCGT